>ARYC01003009.1:0-71789 GCA_000711775.1 Oxytricha trifallax | reverse complement strand
GAGTGTGAGAAGAACTTCACTTATAAATCTGCTCTTAAGCGTCATATCTTAGAGTAGTATTCTAGCAAGCCAAAGCTCTATCTTAAGCATGATAAGATAGATGGAAATTATTTTTGCCCTTATTGCAATAAACAATATAACCATTCAAGGGATTTAAAAGTTCACCTATAAAACCATCATGGCAAGAAGTTTGAAGTCATAGATCCTGAGACTGGTGAGGTCTTCCTTCAAAAAAGAAAGCCAAGAGACCCTTTAGAATCCTTGGAACAAAGAGTTAAGAAAGAAAATAAGCTTATTAACGCAGTTAGAAACCTCCCAGCTTCTGAGATAGTGAAAATCACTCTGAAGACACAAGCACTAAAGCTTCCAATTATAAATGTAATTGACCTTAAAGAATGTAAGGAAAGTTATCTTATACTTGAGGACAAGTTTGCGAAAAAGGTCATAACTGATAAGCAGTTCGCATACAAGATTTATCCATTCAACTACTTTAAATGCGATGACAAGTATCAAATGGAATTTGTCAATGAGTACTAAGCTCTTACTAAAGCAAGGGATAGACAGTGCAGATTTATAATTAAGCTCGATGCAATACTGCTTGCTGAAGATCATGTTGCTTTTCGCCTCCCTCTATATTAAATGACTTTAAGAGACTACATTTAAGATTAAAGAGTTCCAAAGTAGCTTCCTCTTATTCTTACAAATGTTTGCAAAGGCATAGAAGAGCTGACACTTTAGGGTATTTTCATAGAGACTTGAAGCCTGAGAATATTATGCTTGACTTTTCACCTCTCAGAGTAGTAATAATTGATTTCAATAGATCATAAAGAGTTGAAGCTTCAGGACTTGGCAACGTTTATGGTACTCCTGGATACTTTCCAGAAAGGGAGGACTGGAGAGATGGTGATATTAAGTGGGATGTATGGGCTCTAGCAGCAATTATTGCTGAATGCGATATGCAAAGAAATGATTACTATAGCTGTAAGAGAGAGAAAGATTCAAAGCAGAGAATACAGCAATATCTAGACTAGAATAAGATAAAAGGTAAAATGAAAGATATGGCTGAGCAGATTATCTTAAGACCAAACACAGAGCAGAGCAAACAATAGACTAAATGATCAACTGGATAGGAGATATCAAATTTAGAAAATTAGCACATGATGCCAAGGTATAGTTTGAGTGAATAGTAAAAATAAAACCCCTCTAATACACACTACTATACATTACATTTAAACATTAAACCCCTACATAAACCCTATTAAAACCCTAATAAAGTATGCACTAATAGTCTACTTTTATCAATCAAAAACTCAATCAAACTACTGAAAGGGTTTTGGGGTTTTGATTATTAGGCTCTACATAAGTTATAACAAAATATAAATAAAATACTTTATTATCTTAAAGAAACATGTTAAAAAGGTAAGAATTTATTAGATTATTTAAAATATGAATTCTATATTGATAGCTATTTAAGCAATATGGAGAGGTAAACAAAATTATATCAATTTATTATTATAAACTGGATTTATATATTTTTCTATATTATTTCTTTAAATGAAGATCAATCTTCAAGAAAAAATTCCTGTTGCTTATAAATCTACAAGACCACATAATAAAAAGATTCCTTTCATCTCAAAATATATTAATTCCTAAATATTTCATTGTTAAAAGCTTTTATCTCTATATCTGAAGTATGTTTGAGACTTAGTTTATATATACTAATTCATGCTCAGTAAAAATAGAATTAAACAAAAATAAAGATAATTAATCTCAAGATTTACTTCCAAAGTTTATAAATTCCTGTATTAATTATATATTTGGCAAGTCTATTTATTCATTTATTTTCATAAATTAAAAACTCTTAATTAATTAATTTTACAATAAAACTTATCCATTAACCAAGTAAATTAAACTGTGCTAAATTCAATTTTTCAAGTCCTAATTGATTAGATTTTCTAGCTTCTATAAATTCAATAATTTAAAGTCTCATTTGTTTATTATTGAAGTAAAAATGGATAATTAATAAAAATATTAATCTACTTCCATGATAGTATTACTAGTATCCTTCTTATGTGTTCCCACAAAATTCTTACTGTTATTAACTATTACATATTCATAATGCATCTTTTATGAAAATAGCTAGCGCTTTTAGAAACGAATTTGACCTTAATAGAAATTAAAATATTTTAAATTATCAATTACATGTAATTACTAGTTTAAGGAATTATGTGACTCTCAGGAATATCTTGCTTTAATTTAATAAATAAATAATTCACTACATTTTTATATTTCTATACAAGTTTAATTGATTATATTATAATATTTAAAAAAATTACTGAAAATTATCATTAACTGATATAAAACTCATGACTTAGATATAATTATTGCTTACAATATTTAAATATATAAATAAATAAGCAATGATTTTTTAAAAATATTATTGCTTACAATATTTAAATATATAAATAAGCAATGATTTTGTTTTATAAAATAAAAAAGTTTAATTTAACTCTTTACTCACTATGATTAAAATAAAAATAATGAAATAATGAATATTACATTTTGAAATATTATTTATTTGACTTATATTAATCATTATTAAAATTTATTATAGCCAGAAGATACATTAAATTCTATGATCAACCAAATAAATAATGATTCAAAATTATTAATAGAATTATAATTATAAAAATCCCTGATATATCCACCATCATATAAATCTTTAGAGTGAACAGCATATGAAATAATATTTATTTATAAGTAATTCAACAAATCTGAAATCAAGCATATTATGATTTATTTTACATTTGCTTCAATTAAAAATTTTTTATTCAAAATAATAGCATCAAAAGACTCCTGAAGATATAAATGCTGTTTTATATAAATTTTTATGGCCATCTATCTTAATGCGAGAATATTGCTAATCTAAAAGATCAATCTAAAATGAAACTAAAATTGCTTTAGATTTTAAATAAATTAAAGAGTAATTTAAACTGATTGATAAATGATTTAAAAAATTGAAAAAAAAATGCATCCGGAAATACATTCTGACTTGTAGATTGTACTTAAATACTAAATGAAATGATTAAAAAAGTCATTAAAAACGTTTCTTAGAGCCTTGATAAAGACCTTATTTAAAAACAAATTGCAAACAGAATAAAATAGCAAGCTCTCTGCTTAAATAGTTAATAACTATAGAATTTTAATTCTGTAAATTAAATAGATAATTATAATAGTCAATTAGAGGCAATTAAAAGATGACCAAGTTTGAACATAGTAGACTCACTCTCCCATCCATATAAAATAAAAAATTAGCAAGATTTAACTATTAGCAATACAACTTCATAGCATCTTTGCAGTAAATTGAGTTGATTTTAATTCGTGGAGACAACTAATTAAGTTATGAGACTTTCAATCAAACTCATAATAACTCTCTTGCTTGATTAGTTAAAATAGTAAGTAGGAAAGTCCAGCTAATTCTGAATGCCAAATTATATTATCCATAGAATAAAAAATTTAAAGATTATAATCCCCACTTTGTTGATGTGTCAACTTAATATCTTAAGTTATAAACATTTATAAGATAATATTTAAAAGATCATCAAGCTGAGTAATCAAAATTGAATGAGGTCAAACGAGCAAGCACTAATTTAAGACCCTTACTTCTATCTAAATGAGAGATATTCAGATTATGAGTTATTCCTCTATACGATCAAATATGATTAGCCAGCTTTAGTCTGGAAAATTAACTTATTATTAAATTATGAATTGATAATGTAAAAGACATTTGTAGAGTTTATTTATAAATGAGATGTCTCCCAATAAAGAAATCGTAATAAATGCTCTATTAATTTATGATCGTATCAAAAAGACCATTTTCAAATTAGTCCCTAAAAGATATTCTTCTTATTATTACCAATATTAATGCTGTCCTAATTTAGAGGAGTATAGCACTTTGACACCTATCTTTCTCAAGGATGTAATGTCTGCTGAATTCTACAAATCGATAATTTCTCATCTAAGAGTTAGACACCTTAAAGTGTTTTGTTTGTATATCTATGAGGCAATGTTGTGATCTGGAATGAGATCCTCTTTTTTAACTGTGATGTAGCTTACCCAATGAGTAACCTTAAAAATATTATTTATGGTTGAAATGAAGAGAAGTAAAAGATAATAATAGGAAAGACTATAATGATGACTTTAATTTTGGCATTAATTTATTCATCAAATATAGTTTGAATAAGAAGATCATCGTCTAGTTTAAGCTTTACGATATTTTCTTATACTATTTAGTTTAATAAATTAAATCAAAACCAATGTTTTCAGCATATTATACTAAAGCTTATATTATTAATTACTAAATTACACTATAGTTATGTAGATATCAAATAATGAATTAATTCGAATATTATTTTATAATGGCTTAGTAATTATCAATTTCAGCATTTTTATAATCAAGTTTATTATGCTTAAATGCCTCATTAAATAGATAATTAACAATTCTTCTGGCAATAATTAATAATCCAATAGATACCTAAGAAAGAGTCATAAATTTAATTGAATGCAAATTTGTTCATACATTAAGTATAGAATTCATAAATAATTATAATGTCTAAATTTGTAAAATAGCTCAAACCTCATGAGACTAATAAAGATATAATTTCTAAGGGAAATATTCATCTACAGAAAAGGCACAACAAGGTTCTTTCAGACATCAATATCTCAGTACTTTATTAGAGGTGTATATTATAAAGTTATATTATCATTGATGTCCTAGTGTTTAATTTTTTATAGTTGTTAATTTAATATATAAATTTGAATGCTAAAATCTTTTTAATTGGCTTATATTTAAAAAATATATAGCGGTGTTGTTATAAAAAATTAATAAGAGAATTTAAAAGAATTATTTGTAAATAATAAAAAGTATTATAATAAATAAGTTTTAATTTAGCCGTTTACAAACGAATTGATAAATAATAAATATAAAAGAATAAGTATGAACAATAATATGTAGTCTAAAAATAGCAAAATTTTGATATCCCCATTAATGATTTGCAAAAGATGAGTGATAATATAAAGTACATGGTTAAATGGCGAAAAATAAGCATGTTTTATATTTTCTATTGACTTGATGTTTCTAAATGCTTAAAAACTATGAGTTAGAATAAGCAGTAGATTGTATAATAGAATCTTCTGCAATACTAGTAATAGAAGATTCAGCTGCACATCTTACAGACAGTATGATGGAGCTAAGGCCAAAGGCATATATCTTAGTGTAGTATGATGAATTTATTTATTCAAGAGCGATGATGGCCATTTTGTAATACAGCTTAGGACTAAAGTTCATCAATAACAATAACTTACGAAGGCAAAGCCTTCTCCCCTCTGATTACAGTAAGGTTCTTGAAAATGTTCCTTAGCTTGAAATGAGTCTGCTTTATTAGCGCCAAAGGCGTTTGTAGACTCCATTAAAATTAAATGGTTGATTTTATATATTTTTAAATTAAGAAATAACCTTGAGTTTAAACTGCTTTCAAGTTCCTGAGCACATGGAAGGATGCTAAATCAATTGTTATTTAAATCTCCTAGATCATTTAACACGTGATACAGAGTGAGCTTCCAAGTTGAAATAAGCTCGATTTGTGTTTCCTGAATATGATATGAACAAATTAAAATAATTTGATTTTCAATATTTGAGGTCTAAATTGCATTTGAACTTACGTTATTCAGACAACTTACAAGTTCATATGCTTAATATAATAAACTAAAGAATAAGTGAATATAGCTATCTTTAGGCCAATTAAGTCCAGATTCGATATCAAGTAAGCTGGACTTAAGCATAATGTCCACAACTTGATAGTCTAAGAAATTGTTTCTTAAAAGCCATGTGATATTGGCAAAGGCCAAAAAAAGAAAGTGATATTCATTATACATCTCTCGTGTCTCCTGTTATAAAATAAATTATCAATCCTTAGGAAAATGATATGGGCTAATTAGAAGGTATCGAATTATACATTTGTCAAAAATATGAGAGTTACCTGACTCTCAAATGTTGAATAACACTGATATTATTTTGTATCTAGAGAATGTCTTAAATTTTATTCCTCTGGAATTGAAAGCATTTTTTATATTACATAATGCAAATCAACTATTGCGTATAAAGATTGGCATCCAGAGCCCTTTATTAAAAAAGTCTACCTAGTGTACTTAAAAGAATATAAAAATATCTTGATGAATAAAAATGTGAGAATAAATATCTTAGGCTATAGTCTGAGCTATCATGGAAACAAGATCTGTATCAGTCCTTGATCAAGGACGGGAAGGAACTCTAATAGAAAGCAGACCAATTCTTACTGTCCTGTAGAGAATGAAAAAAAGAGTTCGTAATTCTGAAAGATATCTTAAATTATTGTACAGTATCGTGTGTTAGTTTACCTGCTCTCTTTATGCATTTTCCTCTGCTCTTAGCTTCAGAAAGCAGGATAAAAAGAATTATCTGATGGTACTATAGAGATACTTTTGATTTTTGAGATCCTCGAGTAAATTTTCTATAGCTCACTATGAGATAGCATTACGGATGCCAAGAAGAATAGATTTAGTCTTAGAGTGATTATTTTTATAGTGGTTATTTGTATAGTATATAAGATTTTACGTTTAATTAGGTAGACATTTTCACTACTTTTTAAAGATTATATAGCATCTAATTATGGCCTGGATTTGACAGATTTTTAACTATAAGGTTAAAAGAAAAGAAGCAAAACCTTTTATAAAAATATAATGAAGCCATTAACTTCAATTTTATCGTCAGTGTAAAGTCTCAATAATTCTTCTCATGAAATCTCGATGAATGATATTGGCCTTTTAGTCTGTAGGGATCGAATTAATATTGAAATCATGCATTATCAAGAGTTGAATGACTTCAAAACAAAGTAATGACCTGAATTTATTATAGTGATTCACATTTGCAGACGAATAATTAATTCATCAACAATAGAGAAATAAAGGTTATTTACTTCTTTTATTTTCAATTATAATTATGCCTATTTGATATTTATTTACGAATAAACGATATAAATAAGATATGAACTTTGATTTTAACTAAAGCGTGTCAAAATTTCTAAATAAAAACAAATAAGATAACAATTATTAAAATTAACCAATAAAATTAAATTAGTAAAATAAATAACTATTAATATTGGATGAAGCAAATCATAAATTAATATTAGAGATAGAATATAAAAATGAAAAAAGATCATTTATTTTTATGATCTGACACAAAAAGAATTTTAGCTCGTTATTTATTAAAATATTTAAATTATTAATTATAATAATTCTTGATTATTAATATCAACCTAATTTACTGATTGAGCCTCCATCTTTGTTCTTGTTCGCATCGTCACCATTGAACTTGACAAAGTTTATCTTATCATATTCTCTCTCATTTCATCTTGCTTCATCTCCTTGGGGGTAAGAGTTATCTATAGTAAAGATAGATTTATACTTGAAGTACATAGATCGACAATATAACCCACTATCTCCTCATTATATTTATTTACATTATTTCCAAGGATTACAATGACAATTTCGCTAATCTCTCTATATGATCTACTCCTACCAGTTTTATTATCAAGCTGAAATTTGAGGGGTTCAGCTAAATGATAGCGAGTCTTGGTGTATATGAAAGAACCAAGTTGAATTGCGTGTTTAGCGTTATAATCTAGAGAATAAGTTAAGTTTGTATGAGAAAGATGATTATTTACGTGAAGACTACATTTCTAAAGTCTAAGAGAGAATAGAGATTTTAAAATAACTAAAGGGGTGTTAAAAGATTAAAATTTAATCAAATCACTTTAAAAGTATATGGATTTTACATGCAATTAGAGTCCCTTCACCCATATTATACTTTTTATAATTATACTAAAATTTACTATATTCGAATTATATTGATTATAATAACTAAACTTATATATATTCCAATTCTCATTAAATTCATATTTTAATCTTGTGGGTTTATTTGACGATGCACTGAATGATTTGAATTCTAAGACTGCTACCAAAATGAATAATAGTTATAAATATAGAGCAGTTTAAAGAGATAAAAATACCTTCTTTTGATTCATTATTAATGATTTGGACAACAATGTTGCATAAAAAGCAAGGATGATTAGCCAGTGAGGATGATAAAATGTTGTAAGTTCTAGAAGTTAATATTTATCATAAAAAAAATTGTGAGAATATTTGACAGCTATCATTTAAAAAAATAGAAGGAATTCATTCTTTGAAAATTTCATATTTATAATTTTGAAAATTAGCAAATTATATTAAAAGAGGAGATTTTAAATTAAAATACAAATATATTTTGAAGAAGTAATTAATTCATTTATATTAATAAATAATAGAAGAATGATAAAATTAAAATAAAGTATCATATAAATGTAATAAATAATAAATTTTAAAACAGTCTTGAAAATTCAATATAAACTAATCGTATATTTTAATTACAAATTAACTTTAGTAAAAATATCATCCTGTGAATAGTTAATTTATGATCTTATATATATATAATGCATAAACTTTATTTTTTTATTAAAGTGAGAATGAGCAAACTATTAAAGCGATTCTATAGATAAAATAATAAGCATACAAATATACTCAACAAAGAAGCAGAAATTTGAAAATCTTTAAGAATAGTAAATATGTCTTCCTATTTAAAATTAAATGAAATTGCTACTATTAATGGAACATTAGTCATGGCACTGTTCATATTTCTGGATATTGGAATCCGAAGATTAAAAGGGTATTATATTCTTGCTGGTTATATTCTAGCTCAAAGAATCTTTTTAAATAGGTGGATAATATTTTCCTTTTGACAAAAGGCAGACTGTTTTTCTACCCTAGGTGTGATATTTTGATTCATTTTATTTTCCTAGAATTAAATTTCAAGCAATTCACAAAATTTCAATTTCAATATTAAAGGCAACGACAATGGTCACGCCACGTAGAACGCCCTTGGTGACTTTCATATTCGAAAATCGTTTAAATATATCATAAAAACATTATGCATAATTTAAAAAATATTTATGGGTAACTTATTAATCATTTTTTACAGGAAACTCAAGAAATAACTCTAAACTTATTAAAAATATGAAGGACTAAATTAAAAAAAAAATATTAATTAAATCTGAATTATATAGATCTTGGCTGAAAACAGTCACTTATAGAATTCATAAGTCAATTTTACTTTTTCAATTATAAAAGTAAAATCTTTAGTGAATATTGACTCATCTATCTTATAATAAGGAATAGTTATTAAATTTGTTAAAATTAAATTTTGGCATATATATTTTTTTTTAAAAATTATACAAGAATTAATAATCAAGGTTTGTATTAGTGTATTTACAATATTATGATGCCTGTAGCAATATTTATAATTGTAATTGCAATAAAGAATAGATCATTATCTCTTAAATTTTTATAATTTCAAATTCGTCCATTAGTAATTTCCTTATAGAAAGAATATGAATAGAATGGAAAAATTATTTAATATTTAAATTTTACTTTCTATCGAAATAGCACTATAAATTGATGAAAATATATTCAAAAATTAAGAAACACATTATGGGTATAATAAGCAATTATAGTACCTACCTGAACACCCAAGACTCAGCCTCACAACTACGGTTCATGCAAACTTTTCTATTACTCAGACAACTAGCAATCTCCAACATGTGCATCAAATCATAATTAAGCTTAAAACAACTAGCCTCCTATCAGAGCAACCAATTACAAGACTCATAAGCCAAAATAGTCAAATAATAAGGGATTAATCACTCGACTCAAACATGTTTGCAGTCTCAGATGGCCAAAAAGCAAACACTAACCCATACAGAGGTCTGAACAAACATCCTCGGCAAAGATTATATACCCTTAAAATTTAATGAAAAATCTTATACGAAGACGATTAGGATTCCAACTGGAGCATTCAAGATTTTTTTTGAATAAAGTGAATAAAATTAGTAAATTAATTAATAATAGTACCAATAATAACAACAACAATAAAAAATGAAAATCTAAAAATAAGCGTTATCATTCTTCCATTCTCCTTCATACTTATGACCATCAATTCAAGTGTAGTTTTTTTCTCTCTTTTATTTGGTCTTTAGCTGAGTCTTGCTCGCATGTACTCTCAATCGATCTCGGTACCACCCCTGTTAAAATAAAATTTTTAGATATGTTTTTTGTAACTTACATTTTTAATGAATGACTGGCACCTTTTGATCAGAAATTTTTATGTTTCTCATTTTGAATTAATTTACTAATTTCATTCACTTTATTCAACAAAAAAATATTGTATGAAGATCCGAAATCTATTTTGAAGGCTCTTACCTATAAAACTCCGTAAATCAAACCGTTAACAACTGGTCTTCACCATCAGAAGACATGACACGTGTCTAACTCCCTATTCAGCAATCAATACTTCAAATTTTTAAAGATAAGCGCTTACTTAGTATTAATACTAAAAAGCAAAAAGTTTAATTAACAGAAGTTGATTCAACTGTTATAGTAATTAATATTAAAATTAAAATTAATGTGTACTTCCTCTGCAATAACTAACTAAACTCAAGCTTGAAGACAGAATATAAAATAAAGTGGCATGCATCTCCATATAGGTTTCAACAATAAACTCCCGATACAACGAGACTGTCAACCACTTAGCTCTATCTCTGTGCATTTTTGCAAGACTAAAAGAAATCCATGAAAAAGTAGTCTTTAACATGACATAAGATAAATATAAACGAAAGCTCTCACAGCTAAAAAACTTTACATATAAAATGTTGAATCCGAAAAATTCAGTTTTAAGGGAACAATTTAATTAAAATTTTTTCTGTAAAAACACTCACAATTTATAAAATCAGACTAAGTTTAACTTCTCACAATTAGGATAAAATAGCAAATGGACAAATCTCTTCTTAAGGGTTCGACAATCAACGCAGATTCAGAGAATCTGGAGACAACATACAAATATTAAACAAAGCCGGATCTAAAGGCAAAAAGGAGGAAGGAAACCAAGAAGAATTATTAATAAAAGAAAAAGAAACAATGGAAGAAGCAGAAAATGAAAATACTTGGAATCTCCCTGAACAGAAAGTTTAAAAACCTAATATAAAAGAGCATATCCTTTATATAGTGATTATCGCTATAATCATCCCGGAACCTTAAACCACATAGGTGAATTATTATTATCATTACTATAAATTGGTTGCGTGGGATTTAAAGTTATGAAACTCAATAATTAAAACATCAGATAAATATTAATAGTGCTTTAGTGTTTGATAAATATAAATCAAACGATAAAAGCATTCTATAATTAATTTAATCAGTACTGTTAAAGCTACCAACATTACAGCTACTTACTCAACCAATCATCAAATTTTTGATATTCCTTTGATTGCCTGGCTGAAATAAATTTCTAAATATTTCATATAAATAAAGAATTTTAATTAAACCTCATATTTAATTGAATGCTAGTGTGAAAATATGGTTTTTTATATATTCAAATTTACAAGGTATATCAAGTTCATTTTACTTTGCCTAATTAATAAATAAAATTGTTTATTACCATGGTATGTCCGAAAAAATGGTTGATTAATTACAAAATATTTCAGTTTTAATACCAAACTTATGTCTTAATAAATATTCTTGTTTTGAATGCCACTCTCCTTTTGCAAATAAGCAGAGTAAAATTTGATTATGGTAAAGATTATGCTTTATCCATAAACAATACTTTATTATGCCTTTTTCGAATATACTTAATTTTTAATTAAGGTACTTTGTCCCAACTGAATAAGCTGTCTGTAGTTTATTTAGATTTGATCAATTTATCCCATTAAATGATTTGAATAAAGTTTCATCAAATCATATTAAAAGAGTCCCCGGATTACTGAAGGCATATGCAATTGGTATAATTAATCTTCTAAATCTAGAATGATATTTATATTATTATCTTTAGCTTTGTCACATTTATTTCAGGTGGAGCTCATTTCCTTCTTAATTAATCCAATCCTTTATTAAATGTAATAATGGAAGGGTATTACACCTACTTCTAGGAGCTTATCGCTTGTAGCTTAGTGTCAATGCTTTGTCCTTTTAGAAAATCTCTATGAAAGTCTTTAAGTAGTTTATAGTATTTATACCAAGCAGTATTCATTGTAAAACTAATCTAATAATTACTTCAATGGCTTGCTGGTTAATTTCTTGTGGTAAAAACAATCAGCGTTTAGTAATATGTTTTTAAGCTCTATTATAAATAAGAGGATCTCTTAAAATGAGTTACTAAAAATTAGCTTACAGTAGTATAATAAAGGCTGATACATTTTTAATAAGGAGGACTTCACAAAAAATTATCTTAAAATATTTTAAACTAATATAAAAGTTAAATTCTACATAAGTAGTCACTAAAAAGACAGAAATGCTTTATTTGATATGACAAATTCAAATTAATATATTTATATTTATTTAACCCCATAAACATTTTAACTTGTATTTACTATTAAAATATAAAACTTTTTGGGAATCGAACTCATGATTACAAGTTTGTATCTTTTTAAATTTGTTTGAAATAACTACTTCAGCATCTATGGCTTTACCAATGTTAGTAAATCATTCTTTTATTAACGTAGAAGATAATATTAAAGAACATTTCTAAACTTAAAGTAAACATATGCTCTAGATTCTGAGGAAAACAGACAATTGATGAAACAAACGCATATCAAATAGAAGAAAAAAAGAGAATGAAAGAAATGAAATTGAGACTCAGCATTAGGGAGATTAACAGGTGGATTACTGAAAGTAGACTAGTTATTATTGTGATAAGTAACTACTCCCAAGTTTGCACTGAAAAATTTAAATGTATAATATTTTCTTGAAGTCGAATGATATTTTACTACGAGTCTTTTATAAATAAAATAAGTTTCTTTTTAATTATTAATATTGTGGGATGAGTACCAATATCTTAAAGTTCTAGAATACTATCTTAATAGTGCAAGCTATTCTTATCAATCTGTCTTCTCTACATTGGTTCATTTAAAATCATTTCTAAATTGGAATCATAAATCTAAGCACAAATCTTTTTAATGTGGCTTTCATATTATGGCATAATAATTTAAATAAGTTAGCTCCTCTATAATTTTATAGTCAGAAACCTCCTGGCGCTTATTAAACTTTCACTCAAATATGAATAATTCTAATAGGCGTTTAGTTTTGATATTCCCAGTCAATTCTCTATTTAAAAGTTTGCTTCGATAATATAATATAAATTGGCATTTCCCTCCTAAATATGACCTTATAAATAGAGCCTCACTATTTGGCATGAAAGCTAACTTAGCTATTAAAGATAACTCCTCATCCAAGCCAACATCCTAAATTTCTGTTCTATTTTAGTCTTTCTTGTCTAATTTAATCTTCAAAATAAATTAATATGCCATGAGTAAACATTTACATAAATTCTCCATTTAATAAGCAATTATCTCATTTTTCTTCCATCCAATACTGATAAATCGCCTTAATTAATGAAATTACTTTATCATAGTTATCTCACTAATTGATACTTCTTTTTTTCTAGTTGTCTTTTCTATATAGAAAATAATAAAATACAACTAAAATTCAAAAGATAAGTGATATTTGAATGCGGTGTATTCAGATATTAATTTAGAAAGATATGGTATTCATAGTCGTGAACATCTAAGCATCTGCCATCTAAGCTTATGGATGTCTCGTTCTTGATTATATTTATTGCTACAGTCTTCACATTTTAGGGCCATATTCAAGAACCCATTTTCTCATATGAGTTGAAGAGTTCCCTTTTAATCTTTTGCTAAATCAAAAATGAAGTATTCATTGCTAAATAACTGTCTCATTAATTTTGCTTTAGAGCCGAGCAAATTATATTAATAAAAAGACTAATTTTTAGTTTATTTTTATTTAGGTTATTATCTTATTTTTGTTAATTTTGAAATATTAAAACAAACATCTTGGGATCTAGAGATAACTTCAAATAAATTTTTTCATAAATAATTATAAATACTTTTGAGTAATGGGTGCTGCTTATGAGCTGGAGAAATAAGTGATGAAGGGACGAATTTTATGAGATGAATTCAACACACCTAATTTCTAATTAAGATAGGTGTATTTATCTTTTTTTTAGACTATAATTATATGAACAGTTATTTATATTTTGAATGATAATCACACAGAAATGATTATGAAATATTAATTAATGACAATAAACTAAACTATTTAAATTAATATTTAATTCTTTGCTTTGTATATAAGTTAGGCAATTATTTAATGTTTCCTGTTAATAAATAGAAATATCCAGTTAGTTTTAAAAATTGTCAAATAATCAGGTTCCTCATTTAAAAATTATAATTTATGATAAGTAATAGATTAATTAATATTAAAACTTAATATGTTAAAAAAAGTACTAGTACTAATCAGACTCAGGTGGAGCCTGTGTACTCACATAAAATGTAAGTTACAAAAAACATATCTATGAATTATCTTCTTTTAGCGGTCCTACCTGGTAGAGCCTGAGATGACAGCAGACTGGTGCTTCGCAAGGTGACACTAGGAGGGGAAGAAAAGAAAAAAAGATGAGAGTGATGAGGATGGTGAAGAAGATGAACTTTTTTATAGATATCCATTTTGTTTTTATATATAAAGTATTATAATTAATGTTAATTTTATTTCTATAATCATTTATTTTCCAAATTATTTTGCATAAATTATAAGATTTGCTCAGTTCGATCTTATTAATTATATTAATGACGAATATGCAGAATTTATAATAAAAATAATCAATATGAATATCTTTATAAAGATCTATAATAATAACAATTTATTAAAATGGGGTCTTTGGATCACCTATTAAAATGTATAATGATCAAATGCTCTTCTCTATTCATATTCTTTTTCATTTTACGATTCTACTCCTATTCGTGTGTTCTCTTTCTACCATAGTTTCCTTTTTTGTGGGTATTTTTCCTCTATTTTGGCGACATTTTCCATCTCCTCGAGTTTTATGGGGTATGAAAGCGAATTATTTCTCTTCATGTTTTTTACCTTTTCACTTAGTTGCTTGAGAATATCACGCGAAATTAAAGAGGAGTTTAAAAGAGTTTTAGTGTGTTTTCATTTAATTTTTGTGAGTATAAGTTGATTAATGTAGGATTTATGAAAAGATTTTGTCAAGAGTTCATTTTAAAAAAAATTTTGATTATGCTGTGCATTATTTCTTTATCGGATTTCACGCTAATGCAAAGAATTGAGTTTTTATTCATGATTTAAGAGTAGTGCCAGCATAAATGACATTCTGTTAGATTAAATTCTTAATCGATCATCCCGCTATTGAGTTCTTTGGCGATTTTTTTCATTACTAAGTTCTTTTTTAAAGGTCCCATTACCTTGTACTTGGCTAGTTTAAGGTATGAGAAGATAAATTTATATAAAAATGTGTCGTTCTTTAAAGGTAGAATTCCAAAATAGATTCTTCTTGGAGATCATGTTCATCCCCATTCCATTTATCAAAAGTCAATTTCTTGGAGATCATAGGGTCAGGTTAGGTTATTAAGTTTTATATATAGTATTTTTAAATTTATTTTTTAATAGTTTGATTCACATATTAAATTAAAAATTATTATTAATTTCTAGATATTAGTTATATTCTAGTTCATTAGACTAATTCACTTAAGAATTGAGCTATTTGACAGATTTATATATCCCTTATTTAGTATTTAACGAGTAATCTCAAATTAATTTTATTATATCACTATTAATTAATCAAACCATCAATTTAATGGGTGATGTATTTTAAAATGAGTCGTGACGTGGCAACTGTGATTCCTGGATTTTAATCTTGGCGTCCAAAATCTCCTGAAAAACTCTACAGCCTCAGTATTACCTAGTCCCATAATCAAGATGTGATTTAGAAAGAGTCGACTCTATGGATATGAGTCACAGAGCATGTGAGAATCAGCTTGGTTGATGATCTCAGGGAAAAATCTACTAGGTCAACCGCATCTGGGTATAGTCCCTGTCCTTAAGCCATTGTAGCTTAGTACCCATCCTAGGATAAGAAATATCCCTTATTTGATCCTGGGGAGTTTTCTTCTTCTTATTCTTCGGTTTAAGACTTGGATGAGTCTGAGAGAATTTAGCTTGAGTCTATTTTAATTGATAAAGAATCTTCTATAAAATTTAGTTGTCTGACTGACTTCAAAACTATGTCTTTGAAATATTTCTCTTGTTTTTATCATAGATTTTGATTTTATATTGTTCTAGTTTTTCAAGAAAGCTTCATTGTCGTCCATTTTAATGATATTTGTTGATTTTGATAGTGGTTGTGAAAGTTGGAGTTGAAGATTGGACAATTAGATATGTCTCTCTTGCTCACATTTTTGGTACAAATGAATATTTCCCTTCTTTAGAATTGATATTGTTTCTTTTATAGAAGCAGATGTTTAGTATTAGGCATCCAATCTATTATTTCTATTTCTAATAAGAAAATCTGTTTCCATAGATATTATATTCCAAAGAGAATTTTATAGCTTGGGATAATATTGTGATTGCAAGAAAATAATTTTGTTGCTAATGTTGAAGGGATGGAATATTAGGAAATTAATTTCACTTACTACTTTTAATAAGGAATAAGTTCAAAATTATGTGTATTTGTTAATACATTATTGATTTTGAGGTTCTGCTTTGCTATGAAAGTGACTCATTTTACTGAGAAAAGTTCACAGTATTCATCATCAATGAAGCGATATAGAAGTTCTATAAGGTGATGAATTTATGAACGTCAAATGAGTTATGCAATGCTTAGCTTGTCCTATCTTCTAACTTTAGACCACCAATTTTGAGTTTTAATTCTTATAAACAATATTTAATATTTTCTATTGACTTTGGTGATATTTAGTTATGAAAAATTAATACTTTAAATAATCTTCATATAAAAGCCTAGAATAAGAAGTCTAAGAACACGATCAAATTAAATAATAAACTCACAAGAGACCCATTTCCGGAGCAGCCAAATAATTAAATTAAATTATTATATAGATAAATATCCAGAAAGAAAATAAAACATAAAAATAAATTAAAAATTATGAAAAATTATAAAATATTGGAAAAACTCCAATTGACATCTTATGGCATGATGAATTATGGAATAAATGAACTATAAAATAATAAATAATACAGACCAAATATTAAATATTGATATAAATTGAATCTATTGAAAATAACATTCAGATATAATGCTAGTAGCAATCACTATTTGGTTGGGGGGAGAGAGTTTCCTGACAAGAGGGAAGTTTCCTGTCAAGTAAATTTAAATAAAGTAATTAATGTTAATTAATTATAAAATTTTTGAATCAACAATTTTCTACCTCTTTAAATGGCTAGAGGATAAGTTTAACATTTATTAAGAGTTAAAAAAGATAAAATTCAATTATATCTAATATCATAATTTTAGACATAGCACGATATTTTTATTTAATTTCTTTCTAAAATTTTTGAAAATTAAATAGACAACAATAAAATATAAAGTTTAAATATTGTCTGATATGAGGTAGATCTTGTAAAACTTCATGAGAGACATGATAAATTGATTTAATCATAAGTTTATGAAAATTATAAAAGGTGTTTAAATTAGTTAAAAATTAAAATTTTAAAAAGAAAAAATATTTAAAAAATATAAAATTTTCTTGACAGGAAACTTCCCTAAAAATTTAATTTTATCATAAACCTTGGCAGGAAACTTCCTCCCCCCATTTGGTTATATATAATCAAGACTTATAGATAAAATGCTCAAGTCAACAGTGAAAAATGCAAGAATAATTGCAACAATTAACAAAAGATAAAAAACAAAATAAATAAATAAATAAATATATGCGAATATGCTAGTTTAGTATATAATTGTAGCACCAATAATGGTTAACATTTATATTATAGGAGTGATTAACTAAAATTGCTTGAATTAAGGATACAAGCCTTGAATCTAAGTAGCATAAAAACAATTAAAAAATATTTTAACCATATAATTAAAAAAAGAAACCCTATCACCTGAATGATTAAATATTTCTTGAATCTGATTGAAAATTCTCTATTAATTGAAAGGTGATTTGTCCAAGATTGAAGACAACAAAATAAATTAATATGCATTCAGCAAGGTAACTGGGGTACCCTCAATTTTGCAAGTTGAACTCATAAAGTAAGCCATTAGTGGCCATTTCGCACGTCTGATCTCTATATTTTTAAATCTGATATTCAAAGCAATCCAACGTATATCTTATCATGCTCCTTTACCTCACAGATTCCCTTTAAGATTTTAGAAGCGATTTAAATGATAAAGATCTTATTTTTGGGATAATTTTGATGATAAAATTTAAATAAAAAGTATCGCTTGCAGCTTTTAGAGAAAGGAAATAACAAAATATTGAAAGGAACATAAAATCTTTATAGTTATTTTAAAAAAAATTCAATCAAATTACTATTTCAAATATAATTATAGATAAATCTAATGATTGTGAGATCTTAACTATATTATTATTAGTTTTTCCAAAAAAGAGTAAAGAAGAAAGATGAAAAAATTCAAGAAATAAGCGATCTGCATCAATTATAATGCTTAATTAGGCAAATACGATATAAATGTAGCAATTTGTTATTTTATTAAAAAAATACATTAAAAAGGTTTGCATAAATTTTTATGTTGCTAATCTTTTTGACTTAATCGACTCCACAATATTCATATATATGATCGAAGAACTTAATCGTCTTGCTGATAAATCCATAGTTTGTCCATATGATGATGGAAGATGCCTTAGTAATTAAAAAACTATTAAATTGACCAGATTAATTTGCGAATCTAAAAAAAATGAATATCTGCACTGCGAAAATTACTGATACTGCTCTAGTTTTGATTTTAAAAAAATTCAACAAATCGTTCTCGACAACCACATTAGCCTAAAATTAAGTTCGTAGCAAGATATTTAGGAACTCAAAGAGTGCTAATAAGTTTAAAGTATCAGGTGACTAGCTCTATAACTCTTTTTTGAGCTTGAAATTTTAAGAGATGATTTATAGTCCTATTAAATTATGGACTTAAACCTAGACTCCTAACAGATTCAAGACTGGTTGATGAAGAATAATACTTAGCAAGAAAGTGCATCAATACCTCTTAAGACACCTTGCCAAGACTAGGATAGAAACAAGAAGAGTAAATACAATTTAAAATACTCTTCAAAAGGTAGTTCTCAATAGGATGTCATTAATAGAAACAAAACAGTTAAATAAATGGTAGAACTGATAATCTTAAAACCTGCATCTCTTCTTCTCTCCCACTAATCCCCTAATGTACCTATATAAATAATTATTCATTCAGGACCTTCTTCTCAAAAAGTTATTCTATAGGGATTTAGACAAGAAGAAGGAAAGCAACCTGCCCCAACCCAATTAGAGAAAAGGTTGGATAACCCATTATACGTCGATCTAACTTATATTTTTATCACTCAAAGCCTGGCTCAAGGTTAAAAGATAAATTCTTTCAAATATACTAGGCTAATAATCACGACATGTTTCTAAAACATTCCGTAAAACTAATGTGAATATTGTAGAAATACATTTTAATTTGGGAAATTAATTATAATTAAATTAAATAAAAATCAAATTAGTGGCAGTTAAAGTTGACCAATTTAAAAGATCTTGGGCTCATTAGATAGAGAATTCAAAATTAGCTGAACTAAATCATTGGCGGTACTATTTTATCGCATCGAGGGACCGAGATAATTAAACTTTAATGTGAGGGTATAATTATTGAATTTAGATGATTTTAATTAAACTCAAGTTATATCGCTCCCTCAATGCGATAAAATAGCATCGCCAATAATAATGTCCAGCTTATTTTGAATTCTCTATCGAATGAGCCCAAGATCGTTTAAATTGGTCAACTATAACTGCCACTAATTTGATTTATATTAAATTTAATTATAATTAATTTCCCAAATTCAAATGTATTTCTATAATATTTAAATTCATTTATAAAACAACTCACATCCATACTTTTTGAAAAATGATAAGGCAATCTCTGGTTTCGCATTTGTAATTCAAATAAATAAGTAGCCTTCCTCTTGTAAAAGATCCCTAAGTATTTCTTTTATTTATGTCTCTATAAGTGTATCGCAGGAACATCAAAGCAGTTTAGTTGCCAAGATGAGTCAATAACAACAGCTTGCAAAGTGAGGAATGCTTAAAAATAAATTAATAGAGAATAATTAATGAAACATGCTAGGAAGAATTATAGAAACTAATTAAAAATCATCTAAATTTTAGGATTAACTAGTGACAACTTTGATATCTCAAAGCATCTTAATGAAGTTTGCAGGAAAGATCTTGAAAGATAGATGTGTCTTTATTCAAAGAAACAATCCTGAAGTTCATTTTTCTAGCTAACTTGTCAGTTTTTTAATATAAAAAAAAGATTATCAAGCCAATCAAGAAGTTCATGAGGACAACTACTAAAAAAGAAGTAAGCGCTTGAATATCTTTAGAGAGTTGCAAACTATTTATAGCTAGTAGTTACGATGGTTTTTATAGATGAGACCATGTTTATCTATCACACTATATAAATAAGAGTTTATAGTTATCAAGTTTTTTTGGAATTTTTGAATTACAGATATAAATCATCAAAATTGATATATGCAAATTAGTAAACTGCCTTATTTATAGTCTTTATTTTAGGTATTTAAGATAATATGAAATGCCACAAATGTGGAGCAAAAGTAGCAAATCTTGCTTTTTTTCTTACTTTTGTCCCACTGTTTGTAACACATAACATAATTATGACTATTTATTTTATTCATAATTAGATTTAATTTACATACCCTGTTATCATTAGATTTAACATTAATTAGGTTGATATTTTAAAATTTAGTGAATTTCATATATTTTGATTGGCATTATTCTATAATTAAAGATTTCACATTTAAGTTATATGATTTCTTAATTCATGATTATATTACCAGAATTTTAAATATATCAGAAATATTTCAAAACTAACTTTCATTTTAACTTAGTTGTACTATTTAAATTTATAATCAATAATATTCAAACTATGATTATTCTAAAAATTTAATTTAACTTATAATTAATTTTTAAATTATTCCAAAGATGAGTGGAATATAATTAAAATGCAAGTTAAAATTATTTTCTATATTTAGTTGACATTTGAGATAACATAATATTTATTTATTCTTATTTCTATAGTATTTATGCTTTCATATTAAACAATTAACTATATTTTATTTAATCTATTTATTTCAGTAAATCAAAAATTCAAAAAAAATCTTGATAAGTCAAAGAATAATAACATTTCACGCAAGATGAGCATGGGTAAAAATATGACTATAGCTGCTATAGCCGAAATTTTATAGCCGAAATTTTAAATACAGTTGGCTTTGATTATTTTAAACAGTTCAAAAAACGTATATTAATTGGAAAAATTCCTACAATATGTGATGGATTTTTGTGAAATTGGGAACTAAAGATGCTGTTGCCTTTATGGATAACTTGAGTGTAAATCACAATAAAATTGTAAAGGAATATTTCTTGACATAAGAAACCCCAGTTATATACACTCCCTAATACTTTCCAGACTCAAAAATAATTGAAGACTTTTACAGGGTGGTAAAAAGAAAATTTAAAATGCTTAAGCTACCTGCTCTATGCAACAATATCGATGTTAATTATAAGGAATTATTAAATTAAAGCTTCTAAAGTATAGATGAATATGAGATTTATATAATTTTTTGTGAGATATTAATATAGAGAATTAATGAGCCAAAATTGTGAAAAATTTAAATATGAAGCAAACTTATTTAAATACTTTGTTAGTTGTTCAATTCTAACTTTACCCATTACTAGTCTGAAAGTTTGTGTTTTTTATTAGTTTTTCATTTTAGTGTCTCCTGGCTTTTAAAAAATCATTTCTCCTCCTAAGCCTCTCAATCTCTAGTGATTTATTTCAAGTTTTTACTTTATTTGCTTTTCTTGGTCCTACAATCTTGGTATTCTCCTTGACAGTTTAATAGTTTTACATGGGATTTTTTCTAGAAAAATGTTTAAGTCAAGATTTTTAATATTTACTCAAAACATAAGGATGCTGAAGCAAGAATCATAGATGAGGATATAATTCTTTTTTTTTATTTTTAGTTTCATAAAATCTTATATCCTGCTCATATTTGATTGTCTTACTAGTGTACTCAGGATCTAGAGTGTTTATCATTATGAAAAGGATTATTTTTCAATAATTTTCTTGATGTTGCCTGTGTGTTTGTATGGTACTACAAATTCGTTTGTCTTCCCCTATCTCATTATGTATATTTTTGACTTAGATATCTTCATATTTTGGCATTTTTATAATTTTAACCTTTTCAATTGAGAGATCATTTTTAACTTCCTTCATTATCAACTTTAAATAGAATTTATTATCACAATTTAATGGAGGTAGGTCAATGTTTACCAATAAAATTAAGTTCACAAATATTGCAAATTGCTGTGAATTATTAATTAATATCAGTTTTAGATCTGAATCTTGTTCAAATTTGGCTTAATGCCATCATCTTGTGTCATGTCTGCAAATATTCAATTGTGCCACTATACTAAGTGAAAGTTATTATTTTATTTGCTTACATTTTAGATTTCTTAATGCGATATATTACTATTATTTTCTATAGTGATATTTAGTATACATAACTAAATGATTAATTATAATTGTCTATTTGCTAATTAAGAATTCATAATTTGTGACTTAAAACTAAAATATATATTGATCATGTGATTATTCACAATAATTTTTTTAAAAATGCAGGAAATAGGTCGAAATATGTGATTACTCATTTGTTATCTTTTATTACTGAGAAAATGTTTAGGTATTATATTTTGAATAATTATAAGTTAATAAATACAACAAAATTTACCCCCCCATAATTTTATAAAAAATAACATTTCCCATTTTTGCAATTTCTTGCTTAAAATATATCAATCACAATAGAATTACATTATACATTAAATATTTTTAAATATTAAAAAGCTCACAATACAAATGCACTCAGTTAAATGTAAATGCAAAACTTTTTTTTTCACGTTTTTAATTTAGAGCATAAAAACATACGCAGTAGATCCTTATAGAACTATGAATCAGATGAGGATCACTCAGAAGAATCATGGAATGAAGGCAGCAGTGAAAATACCTAGGGCAGGAGGAAAAAAGATCATCCAAGAAAGTGAATAAGTATACAAGAAAAATATCACAGGCAGCAATCGCTCATCTCAGAGAATTACATCCGAGTTAACAAAAACTTACCATCTATTGGAGATGATAAAGCTAAGATTATAGATGGCCCTCTAAAGAATATCATAGGATTTCCTCTTATATTTTATCAGAGTAGAGAGATAAAAACTGAAAATAATATATCAAAGCGGAAAATTGTTTAGTGAGCATGGACATTCATTTATTCCAAAAAGCTGAAACACTCAAAATCAACGAATGCTAGGGGCTAGTCTTTGCGAAATTGTGAATCTATAAATGAAGCTGATGCTAAAGACCCATTTAATTAAGGTGCAAGCCAGCGACTCGCCTGTAAAATTGTTTTGAATTTTGCAGAATAAAAGCTGATAATTCTTTTATTGGGAGATATTAAATGTACTTTGGATAAATGTTAGAACTATTTAATAAAGCAGTTGATAACAATTCTAAGCATTAAAAATTCAAAATTATTGAGGCTTTTGCTTGAGCATCAACATTCTGACAGCTCCAACCCGAAATTGTAATTAAGATATACTATATGATTATCAAGGAAGTCCCGTCTTCTTGAGATGAAGGCGGCCTTCTAATAAAAACAGTTATTCCCTATGTAGAAAACTTCAATAATTTTAGAATTGCAAGAGATAAAGCTTCGCTAATTTTACATATTCTAGAGTTTATAATTTTTTAATTCAAGGATCTTGGTCATTAACCATCAAATTATTTAATAACCATAGCTCTCGCAGTCAAGCTGAATGGAATCTCTGAGCTTATATGTAGAGAATAAAACAAATCACTTTTATGCTCTTGCTTGTAAGTTGAGGGATATTCTAATTAATTTTCGCAGCTCATCTCATAAATTCCTTTAAAATTTCATTAGATATAGCAACTTAAGAATCATAGAAATTATGATGAAAGAGACCTATTGCTAGTTGGTTAGATTATCTCTAAAGTTAAAGTCACCAAAGATGAAGGACCTCAGATAGATGGCCTCTTTACTTTGCTCCACTAAAGATAATTTCTCGGGGCACTTTATTTTGAAAAGAAATGGCGCTGACTTCGACTTAGGAGGCTTATTAAGATATTTGGAAGTCTTAAGCGCCAACTCTTATAAATCTTATAGTATATTATAAAATGCCCCTCAGAGTAATTAACGATATAGAGATAAACAAAATAATTACGAATGGTGTAGAAAAAAGATAGGAATCTATAAAGCATTCTGCTCAGCTTACTTTTAAGAAAGGTTAATAGCTACTTATTGAACTAGGTGGCACCATTAACATAGTTCTATGAGCTTACTGTAAAGCTAGGAGAGAATACAGATGATCATCTTCACTCCTGTTATTAATCTATGGTACTAAAGTCATTGCAAGTTCAAATCAAAGTATAGCATTAATTTAAATGCTGATCGGTTCTATTAAGACATGGTTTTAAGTTATGTTGGCAATATATTTTTTAAGCAACACAAATAAGTCACAATTCTTGAACCGAATAACATCATAAAAGTGATAGTGAGAAAAATAATTGTGCCATTCTATTTAATGTGAGAGTGTTAGATATTGAATCATATTACAAATATCATATTAAAGATGATATAATCATCATCGATGAGTATCACACAGTACACTAGAATAGAGGTCCTATTATTCTCTTGGGAAAAATATCTCAAGCCTAAGGGATTTTTAAAATAATGTGATTTTTATGTTTTCGGCAATGAAGTCTAGTTGGCATGTGTATTTTTCAAGAAATAATTGAAAAAATTGATGGAATGGAGTTTGCTTCAGAAAGGCAAGCAGCATTTGTGATAGTTAAAGATGACAGTTGTCAAAAAAATGCTATATAAATAGAGATGTGTTAACACTAAAATAATGCACTCATTATACTTTTTTATTCTATATAGATTTAGCCTGAAGTCGAATTTTTTATAAAATAAAATTTGGGGTGCCAACTTATTCTATTGGCGATCCTGTTTTTCTCCTAAATATTAAAGATAGAGACATAATGATACTATTTCTGCCGTTTGAGTATAGTAGATAGGTTGACACAAAGTTTCGTGTTGATGCTATAGTCCTAATAGCTTCATATGACTCATCTGAAGCATAATTAATCCAAATGATTGGGAGAGAAAGCAGAACTCAGGTGTAGTAAAGAGGCATAGTCTTCGAACAGATTGCTGAAATATATACTATGATCAGGGCTTAAAATATTGCATAATTAAATGCTTAGAGAACTTTCCTCTCTGTTAAAGCCAGTATGGAGAAGAAGAAACAACAGGAGACTTGCTGAGTCTATTGAAGAAGCTTAATATCTCCACATTAAATGATCTGAAATCAATAGTAGGATAGAAATTTTTTCTTGCTTGATATAGGGAATAAAACTCTAAGTGAAGATTTAGAATGTTGTGCTGTCTGTGATTTTAAGTGTCATCTAAATATTCATTTATGCATGGTTTGTTTTATTAATGAATATAAGTTTTCACATTAATTTAACGGATGATCTAAAGAGCTCAAATATATAGTCTTTTTTTTAATATATATTACTAAAATTAATTAAATTTGAGCCAATAGAATTCGAGTTTTAAGATTAAAATCTAATAAATAATTTAATGGTAAAGTTATTTAATATTATACCATTAATTATTCAAGATGGATCCAAACTAGGCAGAAGAATTGTAATTTATAATAAGTAATAGATTAATTAATATTAAAACTTAATATGTTAAAAAGTATTCGTACTAATCAGACTCAGGTGTTGCCTGTTCACTCACATAAAATGTAAGTTACAAAAATCATATCTATGAATTATCTTTTTTTAGCGGTCCTACTTGGTAGTATCTGAGGTGTCAGCAGACTGGTGCTTCGCAAGGCAACACTAAGAGAATACAACAAAGAAAAGAAAAAAGATGATAGTGATGAGTATGGTGAAGAAGATGAAACTTATTTTTAGATATATATTTCCATTTTTTATTTTAAGTAGTCTGATTAATGTTAATTTAATTTCTATAATCATTTATTTTCCAAATTATTTTACATAAATGCATATCTAAAAAATATATATATAGATAAACTGATTAGAGATGACACCAACCTATAATTTCAGGACTAGTAAAAATATAGTGTTTCTTTATTGTACTATAGTTCTTAATTTATCCCAAAGTGTCAATTTCTATCATACACTCTAATCTAGTTTACTTTGATAAACTAAGAAGGATGTGAAATACTTATACAGATATTATGTTTAAAATTTGACATCATTAAGAAACCGAATAAGAAAGAGATTGAAGATTCAGAAGAATAATTACAGCAAAACTTCGATATTAAAACATGATTTCAACATCTTAAAAAGAAATTAGGGGGATAAATAGAAATTTGTAGGATGGAATCGTAAGGTAGAAATTACTAGTATAATCAAAATGAGAAATTTAATCATTTGACATAAATATAGAGGAACCATAGACCTCACCAGATTTATTATTATTGTTTTTGAATTAAAATTTAGACACTATAAGTTATATTTATGGTATTTGGTATTTTAGCTTTTATAATTTAAATAATTCCTATATTTTATAATGACATCAAATAAAATAGTAAATATTATGAAACAATAGCAATAAGTTAGACAAAAAGAATACTCAAATAATAATAACGATTATTTATTTTATATACAGCAAACATATATAACTTTATGTTTTTATAGTATTTATAATTTCGTGTTAATAATTTGTAATTTAATTCAAGGTACTGACTTTCATATTTGAAAAATATATCGATGTGAAGAAAACCTATTGTTAAATGCTTATAATCTAGATTAAGAAGCTTTATATGTTAGAATAAAGATGACATCTAAAAATATTATCTATAGACCTTAATATTTGATTAATAAAATGAGAATTATTTCAATAAATAAGGTATTTACTTGGCTCTATTGAAAAATATCAACCAGGAAACAATTGGTTTTAATTGATAAATTTAAACTGTCTAAAATAATTAAAACTTAAGAACCTTATGCCTGTACATCCGTAAAATTGGCTTTGCTTGTATGAAATTAATCAAATTAGTAGAAAATTTTGTGAGATAGGTTTAAAAGTTATCTGGTTAAAACACTAATTAGTTTTATTTTGTGACATCCCTATTAAATTATTAGTTTTAATAGTAATATGATAAAATTAATTAGAGTTTAACTCACTTTCTTTTATTTGACAGAATTAAATAAAAGAGCAATATTAAATTTACAGCAAAAATAATTGTTGTAAGATTTTAAATTCAAAATAATTATTGATTTTAAGATGAAAAATTAGGATGTTGGGGCAAACAAATAACAGAAGTGATCATAAAAAATTTAGAATAAAGATTCAAGATAGTTGCTACTTAGTATTAGAAGTATCATATTTAACTATAGTTAGCGTTGAAAGATATTGACTTGTTTTTAGTTTTTTATTAGATTATAAGATAGATTGACTAAATTTAGATTTATTTGACCAATAAATACCATTATTGATAAATAATATAGTAAATATAATGGATATTAATGCGATTATATTTAAATATATATTTATATATATGTATGAATTATTAGCAATTATTCCAGTATATGAATGTATTAATTTAATTAATTTAATATAACTTAGAGTCAGAATAATTGTAGTACAATGTGTTTCTCTTCATGTGGACTATTGGTGAAGGTTTTAGAAGCCTAAGTAGTCTTTATAATCTACAAAGGTCATTAGGAAATTTTATTATTTATACTAATTTAATATTGTAGGAATACATTCGAATTGGGGAAATTAATTAAAATTAAATTAATAATTAATCAAATTAGTGGCAGTTAAAGATGGCCAAATTTGATGATCTTGAGCTCATTCGATAGGGAATTCAAAATTGCCTAGACTTTACTATTGGCGGTACTATTTTATTGCATCAGAGCAGCGAGATAACTTGACATTAATTGGATGGTATAATTTTACTGAATTTAGAAGCATCCAATTAATGTCAAGTTATCTCGCTGCTCCGATGCGATAAAATAGTACCGCCAATAGTAAAGTCCAGCTAATTTTGAATTCCCTATAAAAATGAGCTCAAGATAATCAAATTTGGCCAACTTTAACTGCCACTATTTTGATTTATATTTAATTTAATTTTAATTAATTTCCCCAATTCGAATGTATTCCTACATATTTACTCACTCAATAGCCTCGATTAAACAAAACAAACAAATAAGACTAGTTCAAGAATTATGGATATTGCTAATTCAAAACAATAATTATGTTGGGTGAGATTAAAATGATTCCCTCTACAAATAGATAAGGCAGTTGTCAGAATGATATATCATTAGATTATAACCCGAGAAAATTCAAAGGATTCAAATAATATCATTTATTAAAATTAAAAAATCTAAAGTGTATTATTTTTGCTTAATTAATAGGAGTTGATATGTATGAATGTTCTAAGTTTATTCCTATAGGGAATAAATAAGAAAGTGATAAATTAATTATTTTATTTTTAGGCTTACTTTACTTACTTCATTTAGCTTAAGAAAACATAACAACGTTTTAAATCAGAATTTCAATAAATTTTTAGGGAGAGAATTGACTAATAAAATGTTATTTAAGTAGTTTGTCAGCTATTGCCTAAGCAGAAAAAAATATTTTGAATTAAATTAAAACAAAGAAATTTATTTTTAGTATCAATTAAAAAATACTATGAAAATTAGCTAAGGCCTTAGCTGATGTTCATTGTCAACTCAGGATTAAGCAGAATATTTTAAAAAAGTTTAAATCTATATGAATATCTTCTACTTAAAATTACTATATTTTACAGCATTAATTAGCTTATAGTTTTTATCAGTAATTTAATATTTGACATTCTAGCTCTCGCTAATTTCTTTCTAGACTAAATTATTTTAGGTTTTTTTTTATATTTTATAGTTAGAACATACCTCGAGTTAGTAACTTATAATATTCCAATTAATAAAAAATCATAATAATATTAATTTTTTAGGTTGTCATATGTTTTTGTTGATTATTTATGAGTAAAGAACGGATAGGATTAAAATTACAATTAAAGTTATATTAAAAATAATTCTTTATCAATTAATAAATTGTGTTCACCGATTAATTTAATCTGAAATTTCTAACAAAACTTCTTAGATTAGCAAAATACATTTTATGATATTATATTAAGCAAATGTTCTATATCTATGCCATTAATTCTTATATGTAAAGTTAATCATTTGCAATTTATTACCTATTTAGAGGCTACTTTTAATGAGATTATGCGAATCGTTAGGTTTAAAAATCAAGCTTTTAGTCTAGGAGAAATCTAGAAAAATGTATTGGCTAGATTATAATTGGAAGAAAAAAATGAAGATATTTCTTGCTTGGAATAAGTAAAGTAATTTTTATAAAGACTTAGTCTATATGGATATTTTAACTAATTAAAAGAAAAGTTTTAAATTCAAAAAAAAATAAATATCGAACTGTGGGGTTACAAAACCCAAAAGATTTTTACAAATTATATTATAAGAACAGATAAAAAAATAGTTTGCAAATAAAATTTTAATTTTCTAAAATTGTTTCATAATCTATTAAAAACACTCTAAATAGCCATATCTCATAAAATCCAGTATAATTAAACTGAGCAACATCAACATCATAGTCTTCTTCTCACTACTCTTCCTGCTACAACCTGTCTTTGTTCCTTCTCCACCTCAGTAATCGAGTCACTATGATAAAACACCCATTTACATAGAATAATAAGGTCAATATTTATTCGACCTTCCTTTGCCAAAGCTAACTTTTGAACTGCTTAATATTTTTAAAATCTGACTTTAATTTCCCTTTGAATCCTATGATAAAAATGTCTGTTGCAAAGTTTAGTGAGAAAAAGGGGTTTCCATTTCCTCTACGAAGTCTCTAAGCACTCCACTTCACACTTTCGAGGGGCTTCAATTGTCCATGGTCTTCCTATTCAATTTCTCAATGAAATATTGTCCAAATTTGGCAAAAAATAGCGTATTCATGATCAGCGACCTCTCTTAGCCAATCAAAACCCCAAAACCCCTTAGTGAGGTTTATAAGTGCTTTGATTTGTAGGGTATTGTTGGGGTCTTATTGGGGTTAGTAGTGAAAATGCAGGTTTTTTGTGAATTTAATGAATATTTAATGAGTATTATTGTATTTAATTCAGACAAATTTTATCTGCTTATCTTTGTGGTACCTCTTGAATCTAGCTCTCTTGAGTGCTTCATGTATGTCTTCTAGCGATTATCTTGGATTAGCTGGAGCTCTCACGATTATCATCTCTACAAGTTTCTTGATTTCATTGCAGACATCTTCCTGTTGTATATGTTTAGAAGCCAAACTTATTGATTATTTTTCGTGCTTTGTTCCAAAGTAAGACATATTTTCCATATCGCACTCAAAGATTATGGCAGCAACTGCCCATACATCCCATTAAACAGAGCCATTAGTCCACTTCTCCCTGATTGGAAAGTATCCTGGAGTGCCAAGCACCTTAGCCAAAGTCACAATTTCTTATCTTATTGCTCTATTGAAATCAATGACTACAATTTCTAAAGGACAGAGATTTAACATAACATTTTCAGGCTTCAAATCTCTATGTACATACCCAAGTTCATGGAGCTCTTAAACACCCTTAATCATTTCTGACAGTATCTCATTTAAATCATCTGGGTATCTATTATGATAGAGATACTCTCTTAAAGTCATTTCAAACTTTTTCAGTCTTAATGCAACAAAGCCATGCCCAAGAATAACTCCATCAAGTCTAAGCAAGTTCTTTAACTATTTTTTCTAAGCCTCCCTCAGTATTATGTATTCATTTGCAAATTCATTTTGATACTGCTCATTTTTAATGAGATACTTGAAAGGATATACTTTGTAAGCATACTCATCAACCACTATCAGCTTAGCCTTGTTTGGTAAGTCAAAATGCAAGTAATTTTCAATACATCTTTCAATATCAATTGCATTCAATGCAGGTATATACATAGCTCTCTCTTAAATACATGCTATAAGAGTACCATTTGCTGGCTGATTCATTGATTCAAAACGCTTCTGCCTCTTGAGCCTTTCCTCCTGTTCTCTTTATGACTCAAGAGAGTTATTTTTTCTTTTAGCAGGTATAATCTTTTAAGTTTCTTTATCTTTTATTAGGAATTCTCTTAGTGGTGCTTTTGCATTTGCCTCTTTACTTTGGCTGAGTGAGTATAAGACTTCATGCATGTTGTGCATTGGTACCTTCCATCCACTTTGTCATGTTTAAAATAGATCTTGGCTTTGCCAGAATGTACTTCTTTAATGTGCCTCTTCAAGCTCGATTCAGTTGAGAAGAAATTTTAGCAGTCTTCACATTAAAATGTTTTAATTTTTTCAATTGGTTGCTGTTCCTTATCTTCCTCAACCAATTCAACTTATATTTAAACTCCTATCTCTGCACTCTACTTCTTGTTTTAAACTTATATTTTAAAGACCTCAGCTTCAAACTCTAGAGCTCTTAGCTCAACCTCCTTTTCAATATAAATTACTTCTGGTTTCTTGGAGGAGCCAAAGTTGAGTAATGATTGACCTGTTCCAAGAGAAACTGCCTTACGATTTAAGTTGGACGCCATGTTTAAATTCAAATTTAAATTTCTATTATAAAGCTCTAATAACTATTCTGGCTATAGTCACTCTGTATAGGAGTTGATACGACAACAATTATGGTTGAATATAAGGTGTTAGAGATCATATTTATGCTTTGTTTATAAATATAATTTTTCTAATTTCATACTTAATAATTTCGATTTAGGTACCAACCAAGTATAAAATTGAGTTGGTACTGGTACCAATTAGGTTTTGAACCATTTTGGAACTTTTCCATTAAAACCTCATTAGTTTAAAACTTGGTACTAATTAAGTTTTGGTACTATTAAATTGGTACCAATTAAATTTAAACGAATTTAGTACCGGTACTAATTAAGTTTAAACAAATTTAGTACTAATTTAATGGAACTAAATTGATAATAATGGAGCTCCATCTCTAAAGTTTGATACAGCTTCTGCCAGCTTTCTCCACGTATCCTTACCAGGTTGACCTCCTATAAGATGCCCATATTTAATACTAAGATTTTTAATAGTAGGATCCAGAACTCTAAATATTATAATTTGAAATTCAATAAGAAGAGAAGGAACAAGGATGGAATCTATAAGTACTGCAATGAAGAGGGTTGAAGCTTAAGAAATGATCTCAAGATTTAGAAGCAAGGAAGATCTCTATCGATACCTCACTCAGCATGGTAAGCATGTGACATATACTTAATCATATACTATAGTGGGTTTATTCCTTCCAACGATGGAAGGTACCAAAATTTCATTCTTAAAAGCTATACTCTGCGATGAGAAGAAAGCATTTAAAAACAATGAAATAAATTTGATAGATATACCAAACTACCCAGAGATTTCAGTCACTAATCTCTACGAGGATGTGATGAATGATGAAGAGTTGGTTGTTTATCTTCCTACCAAGAAACAACTCTCCAACAAGCTTCCAGAAAGGAGCTTCTTCTTTGGTGTTCTTGGCACTTTAAGAGAGAGTTATCTCAAAGAGATCATTGAAGAAGCTCACAAAAAACGCTACTCTATTTCTCCTGAAGATTAAAAGAAGCAAGGCATACTAATAAGTGAGGCCTGGCTCGCTGAGCTTAAGAAGCATCCTTACCTCTCTAGTAAGCATTGATTTATAACTTTATAGGGAAATCTGGGACTGGTATATTCCTAATGAAAGAGAATGCAAAGGTTCACAGAGAGAGAAAGTCATAGAAAATATATGAAGTTAGCAAGAGACTTTATAAAGATGTTTAAAAGCCAGATGAAATGAATATGGATGCAGGTGCTGGCACTAAGAGAAGAAACATGGGCCCAGGCAAGCCATAAGAAGAGGAGAAGAAAGAGAAGCCAAATCCCTTTCTGGGTTAATTTAATATGTGAATATATTCATTCGTTTAAATCTAAAACTTATTTATAAACATTCATTCTTCCCTCTATAGCACAAATTGTTGTCTTATCTATGCTCACTCTCTTACAGCTGCTTTGAATTAAGTCAACTGTATCGATGGGCAAGTCATGCATAAGATGATACAGCAGCAGCTTCTTGTAGTGAGTCTTGATTTAGCTCCAGTAGAATTCAATTCCATTAAATTATGGGCTATAAGGAACGTTGTATACAGGAGTTATGTTTAGCTCTTCATAAGCTTTCTTAGACTCCTTAGTCTTATGAACTGAAAGGTTATCAACAAACAGGATGATTTCTTGGTTACTATACTTCTCTCTGAGTTTATGTAGGAACTCTATATACTACTCTCGCTTAATAGAGCGAGGGTGAAAAACATAACTCTCTAAGCCTGAATCTTCACTTATACCAGCTAATATTGCATGGGTGACTACCTTCACTTTTTAGTCATAAACTTCTATATTATCATACTTCTTATACCAAGACTTATTAATAAAAGTGTTGAAGATGAATACAGCTTCATCAGCGTGTATGAACTTGATGTTATTAGTAATAGCCCTCTTCATTTAATCATATATATAGTTTAAATTATTACTATAAAATGGCACTGTAAAATCAATCACTCTCTTCACTCTGTTGACAGTCTTGAAAGTAATACCATTTCTTCTAAAAATATTGGCTATAGTCTAAGGAGAGATACGCATGTCAGGAAACTTGCGATGAAACATCACAGCTCGCTAGTCTAATGGAAAGTGTGCCCAATACTTCAAAGTCTTCGAGTCGCAGAGGTAGTCAATATGGTGCTGTGAGAACTTTTATTTTCTTGCAGGATGCTTTCAAGTGCCTGAATTAAAATGCTAAACAGCTAACATGCAGTGATACCTAACAGTAGAGGCACTCTTGTGTAAGAGCTTTGCTATAGCTGCATAATTCAGTACTGGTTTGACTTAATCTATATTAATACTCGTACCATACCTAAGCTTAAGCAGTAAATCTAAATATTTCTCATCATATATAGACCCTAAATTTCGCTAATTTCTATTTCTCATATTGCAAATTGGCCTAATTTCTCTACTAACCCCAATAAGACCCCAACAATACCCTACAAATCAAAGCACTTATAAACCTCACTAAGGGGTTTTGGGGTTTTGAATATCCTTATATTGAACTATTGAACTGATGATATGATACTGATTTTCTTAAGAATCTTCAAAAAGGTTTATATATCGTACTTTTGGGTCCCAAATCCTGAAAAAATTTTGATAATATAATCATTTAAATCCTTAGAAAGGTAATATTTTGTTGCAAATTTTAATTTTTTTAATTTTATTACTAAACTATATAGAAATTCTTTAAATGTTAAAATCAAATTTATGTCTTTATCCATTTAATTAATCATATCCTTCTCCTCATACTTTTAGCATTTTCATGTTTCCTTGTACTTGCATAATTTTTATCATCTTTATAATCACCGCAACATGCTAATATTTCGCTCCTCTATCTTCTATTTCTCCTCCTCGATCTCTTTTTAAACCTTATCTTTATTTTTCGTTTCTGCATCAATCAGTAAATTTCCTTCATAGGACGAATTAATAAACAAATAAACAAATATTAATATATGTTCAAATTTCCTATAATTTACTATTAAATGATTTATAATTTTACTATTTTGCTTACCTATAAAAATAAGTTTGCATAAAAGTTAAAAAATTTTTCCTTTCCTCCCAAATCCTTGTTACCATAATTTAATTTTCATATTGATTAAAGGTTATATATTTTTAATTATCTAGTCTGGTCATCAATAAAACCACTGCAAGAAACATTTCAATATTAAATCTTCATTTTAATAACAAGCTTATAGATTAAAAGAAGTAGACTTTAAGGCATTTTATGATTGATTTGTTGCTATTAATTTTCAGCAGTTTTTTCTTAAAGTTAGGAAGGGAAAATATTGAGCTTAGTGAGAGAGAACCATAATCAGAGAAGATAGCTCATGGTTAATATCTTATTAAATTTTACTTTATATTTATCTTACATATGCTATTGGTTATTATAAAAATACAAAAACAAATAGATCTACATAGAGCTTATTTTATCTATTATTTCATTTAAGATTCCTTCATTAGTTAATTATATTATTTTAGCCATATTATACAATCCTTAATTATGAATGTGTTGCTATTAATTTCTATAATCCCTTATCTAATTATTGATACTTGATAATTTTGCAGGTTCATGTTAAAACGGGTTCCTAAGAATTTTAAACTGCTAAAATACTAAAAATTAAGTTTTTTTATTTTATTTAAATTAAATATATTCGCATTTTAAGATAATGATAATTAAATTAATTTTATATGCATTTATCAACAATATTAATAAGGATTAAATTTTGAAATTTCGAGTTTACCGTATAACTTGATTTTAATAGTACTATTATTGAATAATCTATTCCATATTATTGTGTGTTTATGACGCTACTAAATCTTCTGTGATAAAAGGTTGCTACTAGTTAAATTTTATCTCTCAATCAGATTCAAACTATCACTAACAATAGCAATAATCTCATCAGAATAGTATTTAACCCAACTAATGATCTTATTTTTTAAAGAGTGCATTTATTCTAAATAACTTGTATTTTATTAATTAAAAAGGTTTCAGCTGCTTGTCAATTTGATTTTACCATTATTGGATTTGATTTTACAACTACTGACTTGTCATAAACTATCATCTTTCTCTTCTTTTACATCACTTCCAGTTGCAGTTCTTTATGCTTAATGCCTTGGTTTTCTTAGCCTAGCTGAAAACCAAGCTAATTTATTTACTCTTTAATTGTAATTGATTTTGAAGAGATTTGAGTCTCAAGGTTCTTAGATAGTTATTATGAGTATGTGCGACGAAACTATTTTAATTGTAAGACCAAGACTTATTTTGTGAAACCCTTTCTTATAGAGTTAAATTTCTCCTAGAATACACATAGCTTATAGATTCTTTTAACATAATATATTAAGGCTATCATTCATATTAGAGTCTATTTTTATTTCTTAAATTTGGATAACTCCGTCATTCCCTTTAAGTTTAATTCCATACTGATTATATTATTGCTTCTAACTTTAGCTTTTAAATTGAGTTTTTGAATATCAATTAGATCATCTTTATAATTATGACTGCATTTTATTTAAATTGGAAATTTCATTACATCATTTGCTTGGGAGTTTCAATTTTGAACACCATATATATATTATATTTATTATATTATAAACAATTCCTCAAGTGTAAATTTTCTTTCCTATTTATTACATGAATTTAAAAATGATTAACTGAAATTTTAATTTTACGAACTTCAATTAAATTCTCTGCAATTAAATAATAAAGACCTATTTAAACCATATAATATTTTGGCTTCAATTAAATTAGCAAAAACAGAACTAATAGGGCTGTTTAAAAATTATGCTAGTATTCTATGGATTATTAAATGACAGGATCATTAGCTGATTCCACTTATGATAATCAATTAAAATAGTAAAGAAATCTTGGGTTTAACTATAAATATATAATTTGACCGCTTCATACCGAATACTTATAATAATTACAAAAATTAATTGAACTTATTTTGAGTGAAATAATTCAACAGCATTATTTATAATTTAAGTGTTTTTTTAATCACAATATTTATTCTATTTGAATGTGATGTAGCAATCACATTTTTATGTAAGAGAATTACAAGCCTAAAGCTAAGCCTAACTATTTTATACATAAAGTTTTGAGTTTTTGAAGTTTTTTAGTGTAGTTATTTAATTTAGCCCATGTTAAAAAAAAAGTGAGATTAAAAATTATTATTGCTTTCATCAATTCGAGTAAACGACTAATCAAAATTTACAAGCTAAAATTAAGGAATAAAAAAGATTATGTCTGTTTCAAATTAAACTATTAAATACTTATAATAACTCTGTTTAAAGATTTTCCACCCTACATTCCCTCACTTTAATGTATTTCTTGTAAGGCGCAATCTTAGTGGTATTAAGTAGTTAGAGTTATTTTAAACTAAGATAACTATATTTAATATAAATAATAAATATGCTTTAAACACTAAAGTAAAGATACCTAGAATCATGATTTATAATAAGAAAATTTTAATTTATTAATTATTCTGATCAACTTAAATACTAATACTTATTATACTTATCAAAAATGGAAACATGATTAAAAGCAGTTTCATCTTCTTCTTCCTCCTAATCCTCATTGTCATCCTCATTGTAGTCACTGCCCTGTACCTTCAAAGTGTAGCCTTGCGAAGCTTCAGTCTGTTGACACCCCAGATACTACCAGGTAGGACATATAAAAAATATTTTTAAATATCTATTTTGAAACTTACATTTTATGTGAGTGGTGCTGTTCCACCTGCGTCTGATTAATACGAATACTTATCAATATATTAAGTTTTAATATTAATTAATCAAAAACTTATTATAAATCATAAATTCAAAGTCAGAGACACTTCTTGTTTCATGAATAGGGAGAAAGACTATTATTCTTGGCTCCCACTCTCATCAATGTTACCTCAAAAAATTCTATACTAATTTTATGAAAGATTATTAAGAAGAGAGATTCTAACATTCCAATAATTAATATTTTGTAAAATAATTCTCTTTCTTATCTTCTTCATAGTGGAAAATGGAATCTATTGAGAGAGATTTTCACTCCAGTATTAAATCTGATGAATCAAAATTCTTGTAAAGAGTCTCTAATCATAAATCTCAGTTGAAAATATCGGAATGGAGCTCAAATTAAATGAGAAAGATAGATTCCTAAGCTTTTCTGATGAAAATTTTATTCACTGTGGTATTAAGATATATTTAATACTTAGTCTGATTAATCATAAGTTTCAATTATTAAAATTTTATCTTAAATTAATGAGTATTGCATATTCAAGAGGCATCATAAAAAATAAGGGACTAATTGTTTAAAGATGAACAATCTCTCCTTGAATTTACTTTGAGAGAGAGATCCACTTCGGAATGTAGAATCATACTTGGAATAGTATTCCTCTAAAATTAAATAAATCTAAAAAGAAATTTCGAAGATGTAGGGCTTTCTTTGAATAGAATAACTCAAGTCACAAAAAAATACTCTTAGGTATGGAAAAGTATTTAAGAAAAATAATTAATTCTATCTTTTTAAGTAGATTCAAATCATTCTCTAAAAAAGACTTTTAATTTAAATGAATAAGTTTAAATCCATATTTTGCACCATATATGTCAATTTGATAATATCAGGCTCTGTCTAAATTATTGTTACTATATTCAAAAGCTAAGTTGCTTAGCGCGAGGCACTGAAACTTATCTAAATGTCACTATTTTCAACAAAATTCATTATAAAACAGCAAAATTCAAGGAGGATTAGTAGCTTTAAAAGAATCGAATCATCATAAGAGAGATATTTAAGGGAACGAATGAGACTGAAGATTAACTAAAGCAACTAATAAGAAAGTTGAAATGCACTACCAATCAAAATCATATGAAGACAGGAACAGCATAATAGGTTAATCGATCCTTTAATATTTACTATGTGATTCTCGATTTCCAATAGAATCATTATGATTATTATTTTTATGTTATTGAAACTTTAATCATATTTTGATGCCAATATAGTCACAATTATTCCTAAAATCCTCAAATTTAAGGAAGTTACAATTTGCTCTCATATGTTAGTTTAAAGTTTTAAAAAGATTATTGTGGACATACAACACGGAAATTGAATTTTAAAACTTATTAATAATTTAACTCCTGCTTTTGCAGTCTTTATGAATTCTAGTTTCTTAGGTTTGAATATTATCATACATTTGGATAAATCAATATTCAGATAATAAAAATTGAAATTATTAACTGAGAAATTATAAATAAAGTGATCAATTCAAATTTTCTCTGCTTTAGATTAAATAAATAAAAAGAAGAAAAAATTATCTGATAAATTTGATTAAGGTATTAAGAATACTATAAAAGTAGTGTTGAAATAGAATTAATCATACAATTTTATCATCTTTGCAATAATCTTCATATTTTCTTTGTCATCATACTGGAGCCACTTCTACAGTTCCTTTGATCTCCACATTTAAAATATCTGCCAAAGTCTTTTACTTCGATTATCTGATTTGATGTCTATAAAATAATATTTTTAAGATGCGTTTTGTAAATTACACTCAATGTGTATATGAAACTACTCTACCCTCATCACCATAAAGGCATTTTCATTAATCTTACTCAGATTTTTATAATCCTCAATTTTATATTTGTAGTTATAAGGGAAAAAATGACTAAAATATCTTTTTTTTTAATTAATGGCTTAAGAACAGTTAAGAAATATTTAGAAAAATCATCACTAGAATTTTAGATTTTATCATAACAGAACTATAAGATATTAATAAATGCGAAATGTTAATTATAAAAATGTACAATCAACTTATGCTATCCAAAACAAATATTTACTGTAGAAAAGCAATTTTAAATAAGCTAGAACATTGTAAAATGGAAAAATTAATATTAGACAATTTTGTTCTTCAAATAATTTACATTTTTAATACAGGGATTAAAAATAATAATGCTTGCTTTTAGATGAGATGGGTCTTCTATAAAAATGTAATAACTGGTTGCATTATTTTTTACAGAGGTGTTAAATGTAAATAAATAATACAGTAGTAGTAGTCATAAATTCATATTTCTTGCTTCTATTTCTCAATAAAATTAATATCTAGAAATCTTAAAATTAATCTCTTTCATTTTTCAATTTAATTCTGCTGTATTAGAAACTCTCATTAGGAAGCAGAGCTGATTATAATTCTATTTCTATGTTTATTGATACGGGTTTTTAACTCCCTTACTTTTTGCTGATATTTTACAGAAATTGATGGCTTCTCGTATAAAAGGGCATCAGATAAAGACAAATTGTAATTATGAACTGATTGGGATATTATCAAAACCATTTTATTAATTTAAGAACCTCTATAATTATATTAATTTATATTTCATTCAATGTATATTTCTCGCTAAATTTCAGATAGAGCTTACATTTATCAAAGCAAGTTCATTTAATGTAATAAGCATTATTATATCTTTTATAAGAGGATAATTGAAATAGCAAATGAAAAATATAGATTGGATTAAATACGTTGATAATAAATAAGAGCAATATATTTTAGCTGATACACCCAACTTTAACTTTCTAATTTAATATTTTAAATATAGATTTAATTACCAATATTATATTATTTTAATCATAAAAATAAAGATATAAGAGCGAAATGCCCGATCTTGACTCACACTAGAAAGAACTCATAAAATAAAGTGCGAGGAACCACAACTTTACTCAAATCGAAGAGCAAGTACAATTTAATATAATAAACAGAGAAGAGTGGGATAAATTAAAGATGGAAAACTGCTATAACTTGTCAAAAACATAATTTAATACGGAATTATCGACTCTTTCGCCCACAGATAACAAATATCTCTCCAAGTATCAAAACTTCAGAGGGAAATTATATATCAAGAAGTTCGCTTGAAGTCTACCACCAGCTAAGCTACTCATTGCAGCTCAATAACAAGCTCATTAAAAAACCAACAAATTCCACAATCATTAATTACTTGACTGTCCAAATCATCAAATTCGTCATCTAGGACAATATCTTCTCACCTCCTGTCCATTTTACTAATTCTAAATGGAACCATCAAAGGTATTTTCACTCATCCTTTAAAATGCTCTCTAAGAAGATCGAGATAGAGATGTCGTATATGACATTGTAGACAATTATTAAAATGAGAGGCAGGGCAATTACTGCTCTCTCTAAATATCCTATGAAGACTCTACTCGATACGTAAAAGAGTCATTGTAGAGCGATAATTATTTTGACTCAATCAAGTCACTGAGCTTCACATATCGATTGTCTATCAATCTAACCAGACCAGAAATTAAATTCTTAACTCTTATTTAATAAAAAATTAGAGGCTCACTATTTAGTAGTAATATCCAGTCCTAATTATTGAAAATAATATATTGTAGGATGAAAAGAAAATGGACGTTTTGTCACCATAAGCCACTACGTTCGAGATAGATTTCAAGGTAACAAAGTTCAATTGATGAATGGCAACACATGTTTGAGAAAAGATAATCAATGCTCAATCTCAAAGTTAAAGTCGTCTTCACAGACCTATTAAGCATAATTAGATATACCATCCTTGCTTATAATCAGCACCTATCATATGAAATTAGTCCGATCTTTACCAAACTTCACCTACCATACTATGAATACTAAGTCCCAAAATACAACCAAACAATATTTGCTGCGATATTGCGACTGGAAAGATTAAGCCTTCTTAATAATAACTCTCAAGAACTAATTAATGAATTCTAGGCCAATCATATTGTTTGACTACGATAGTGACATTATGACTAAATTACTACCAGTTAAAAATTAAATATACATACAAACGTTCTCTAATTCAGCATCTAAAAGAATTGGCTTATAGAGATGACTAGAAAAGAATGAGAGACGACATTGTCTGGTAAGAAATAAAATTCAAGCAAAGGAGAAAAGAAGCAAAACAATAGTAAAAGAATTCAAAGAAGAAAAAAAGAAGATGAAAGCAATGAAGAAAAGAGACTATTGAATACAAAAGGACTTGATACTTAACATCAATGATAATATAATCATATGGTCTCGAGCTCTTTATTATTACTATTATATTATCATAATCATTTTGAAATACTTATGACTTTATTTAATTATTATATTTATTCATTTTTTTCAGTGTCGTGAGTTTTTAAACATAAGTATTAAAAATACATGATGTAAAAACATTATTAAAACAAATTTTAAACATATTTATCCACTTTGTGAAATAGCAAATTTGCCTATAAATTCATGAAAAATTTTCCAAAATCAAGATAAAAAAACCGAATTTTTCATATTTACACTGCCATTATGAATAACATGCAATCTTTTGATAATTTGTATCTTTAAACTATAATATTCAAAATTATTTATTATGAATAGGAGGATAGCTTTAATTAGCATAGCTTATTAAAATAATTGATAAACAGTAAGCGTTTATTATGAGTTTGTATATTAAAATATATACTATAAGCTTATTATTAATTAAATAGAGAGATAAAGTAAATATGATATATTTATAGTTAAAGTTCTAATATCCATTGATAATTAGAATAAAATCTCTCTTCAATAAACAGAGAATCGAGCAATGTGGGGATAAGGAATAGATTGATGGAGGTCTAATGATCAAGCTAAACAAAAGCAATATAGTTTGGATAGATCATAGTAAGCGATAAATGAGAGAGGGATTTTAAAGAGAACTCGAGCAAGACTTAAAAAGTTATGATCGCATAATATATAGTTTAATCTTGATATGTTTACATTCTTAAAATTATCATTAATAAAATACTATTATAGTTAAGAAAAGCAGATTATTAATCAAAATCTCAATAAAATAAATTGGATTAGCAAATTTTCTTTAAATCCTCTCATCCTAGAAATATTTTCTTAGGATATATATTTAAGCGTGATATTTACTAAAATATAAGTCTATCGATCTCTTGAAGTATAAATTTTAGAGAAACGTGCTTTATCATTTAAATCTTGAAGAGACGATTCCAGTTACTAAGTGTATCTAAAGAGAATAGAAACTCACAAAATTTCAATCTAATGTTTTTGCATTTTTAATATAAACTTTTATCTTGGCCATTTTGTTTGGGTCAATAAATAGATTAAGATTTTGATTTAGTTTAATTTTAACTTAATATACATTAATTTATTTAAAATAAACTATGTCTTAAGAGCTTTTTTTGCTTTTCTTTTTATTTTATTCGCATAAATTTAATTTTATATAGTTATTTAAATGTTTTATAAATTACTCCTCATACATGGATTTAGACTTACTCACTCCTATCCCATTTTTTGTTTAAAACAGCTTAAAAAAATTAAATCCTACGAGATTGAACCAGCAGATCTCACTGATTACGAATAATTCAAAGAAACCATGAACTATAGTCCTTTACACTTTATAACTTTATAGCACGGTATAAAATTATAACTACCATTTCTAAAGGACAGAGATTGAGAATAAAACTTTGATTTTTCAAATCTCTAAGACTAAGATTTAGATCATTCAACTCATATAAATGGACATTTCAGTAGAAATAATTCTAGTAATCTAGTATATATTTAAAATGATACACAGATACTCCATATGATTTATTTCAAACATCTTCATCCTAAGAACAAAAGACAAACCCAAAAATAACACCATCAAGTTCAGACAAGTATTTGCATTAATTTTACTGGTTCTCTCTCCAATCATCATGATGAATTCACAAGGATCAAATATTTTTGGTTCTTTCAGCTCGAGCACTACAATGCTCCTTCACTTTTTTATTTTTGCACAGCTTTAGTTAAAAAAGTATTAAAATCAAAGTCTTAAAGGATTTAAAGAGTGCATTTTTTGAATCTTGAGTCAGTATTTATAGAGAAAAGACAAGTATAAGCCTTAAAAAAAAGGTTCTAAATTTTAATAGAATTCTCTTTTATCTCTTTTGTTTTTGAATATTGATTTCAAGTTGACTCTATTTAATTAAAGTATGGTTAAAACAAGCAAGACTTGAAAAATATAAATCCACTTTGAGTATTGCATTAACTTGTAAACTTATTATGAAACATACTAAACTTAATGATATTGCTGAGAGCATAAACCTTTACGAAAATATTTTTTACTACCAGAAGGCATCTCTTAAAAGGATGATAACTGTGGAAGCTTTTTAAATACATACATTGAAATTAACTTCCTTAGATCGAGGATAATAAATAAATGTCATAAGAAAATGATTAATGACATCTGAGTGTGGAGTGAATGAAGAAAGTAGAATTATTTGTTTATAGAAACACATAAATTCATAAGTTTATTCTTTGATATACAAATAAACAAATAAGAACAAAATTAAGTATTGAATTTACATGTTAAAATGATAAATGTTAAAATAAAATAAGAAAATTAATTTTGTAAGAATTACAACTATAGCAAGCAATATTTGATTAAATAACTGATTTTCTTCGTTATATTAATCTATATTATTTTTTCAATTAAATTTATATCATTTAGAGAACGATTACATAAAAAAGATGCTGAATCATATAAGTTTGGTAGCTAAAATTGGGAAGTATGATTAGGAGCAACCAGAATAAAGTGATGGCGAATATCATGATAAGAATGGGAAAAGAGCAATAGATAATTATTGTATGAGATGACATTGACATGATTAATAAATATATCACTTGATATTGCTTTTCAAATAAAAAGTGGTTATAAATGTTTTGTTTAAATTAAAGAAAATTTAAATTATTGCAATGAATATGCAATTCATTACATTTTTTCTATTAAAAATTTGCATAAAATACAAAAAGGTCTAAAAATTTAGCAAACAATATTACGATTTGAAAACTTTTGAAAATTCTAAATGAATGGAACACTTATGCATGACCCCTTGACACAAGAATATAGTTAGTGAGAGGATAATTATCCCAATTAAGATTTTGTTTGATCGATTTAGGCAATTCTTCATAAGAACAAAGGCCATAGATATTCGGAATGAATGAAACTGAGAATTGGAGGTGCTAGAGACTTTGTCTTCGGTTCATGGCTAATCACCCATCAATTAATGGGAATTCTTAATTTTATTTAAAATAATTAGTTCAGAAGATAAGGATTCAAATGTGTAAGTGCTACTTTCATTAGATTTATTTTTAAAAAATAACCCCAAAAAATTGGCTACTTTGTCATTTAAACCACTTTGACAAATCTCAAAAAGATTTTGAGTATATGTTTGAGATATACTTGGGGAACTATTTGAAAATCATATAATGAAGATGCGAGTCAGAGGACACCACTTGCTCACTTTCTGAGTTCAACTTAAGAATTTGAACCTGCATTTTAGAAACATCCTTCCATCGCTAAACTCTGATAGAGCTATTATATCAGCGAAATCGAAATCAGATTTGATTAATTGCTAGTTGGTTAAAAGAGAGATCTGGTTAGATAAGGTAGAGAAGCTTTTTCCCCCTTCAGTTTAATAACTATTCAAACTAATGTAAATGTTACTTTTTTATAATTTCTACTTCAGTTACAACTTACTTTTCTATAATAATAATGCCAATTCCAAATACCATAATATTTCTAAGTTAGTATTGAGGTTATTGTAGTTTTTATTAATATACCTAATTTTTTAGTTTTAAATTTTCTCCAATCCAAATTAGAGCTATATTTTATTTTAATGTAAAAACGATTGAAAGTTAAGTGAAAAAAGAAAAAACAACTCGAATTTATTAATCCCAAATTTTTGAAATTAAAAATTTGGTTTTGTTCAAGAATATTTATTCAAATAATAATTATAAAATGAGTTTTATATTTTTAATATAAGAATATTTTCAACAAGATCACTTCTACTATGTTTATAAAGTATTGTGGTTCAACTACAATCAGTGATTATTGCTTGTAGAATTCAAATTTTATTGACTTTTTAGTTTTACTCAATAAATGCTAGCACATGCGAAAATTTTCAATGTCCAGGTTTCTAACGCATCAAATTTAATTGCATGTTTTTATTGAAGTTTAAAAGATTAGGATTAAAATAGCCAAAATAATGAAGAAAATACAGAAAAATTTTATAGTTATGGGTAATATGAACATCAATAAATAGTTCTATGTTTATCATTATAATTTATTTATCTGAAGAAGAAACTTTTTAAATAATAAAGGACCATTATTTATTTTACATTAAAATGAATATATCATCTTTTTTATTTTTTTCAATAATTATAATTATTTTAATTAACTGTTTGAAAAATAATTATTTATTAAGAGAGATGCAAAGTGTGAATGAATTAATAGTTGAATAATGAAGTTTACTTTTTTTAACGAAATTCTGCATGATTCACCCCACTCCAAGAATTCATTATAATCTAAAGCAAGAAAAGTAGAAGCCTCGTGTCATTGAAAATAGACAAACTTTGCAATAAAAATTGTTACACATCCCTTATTGAAATACAATATTCAAAGCAATTATGATGAAAATTTTAAAGCAATTTTTTTTATAAAAAAATTTAGGGTCTGATTTTCATATCACTGATTCTGATCTCCATTAACACGTTTTTAAGCCAAGTCACCTCGAAGAATAGCTGCAGAACCAGTAGAACAATCACTCTTTCCTTGTTTTTATTTATAGCCAAATTTTAAGACAAAGATGCATAGATGTGATAAGAATTTACTAATCCATACCCTCAATTTCAAAGTAATTAGGGATATCTATCCATATGCGTATTATCAGTATATTTTTAAATAGCTTGTCATATTTAGTCATAAATTTGATCCTATATTATTTGAAAATTGCATAATAAATGAATATAGATAATATTTTACTATTTAAAATTAATTAAAGTTTCTTATAACCAAAGATTTTACTTTTAATTGAATGATTAATTATTAACTCTAACATTCCCTCATAGAAAGACTCGTGGGGTTTGATAACTAAACGATATTAAGAATGATATCTTTCATGAAAAATTTTGGATAAATTAATTATGTAGTTGATACCGCCATTTTTAATGCGAGAGTATTGATTATTAATAACATTTTGATGAAAGTTTTATCCAAATTTTGATGATAACTGCAGATTTATATCACATTCCTTCAAATTTTCTTAATAATTGTCATGAATAAATGCAAGTTTTAAATTTATTAGATTTCACTAGGAATGAAAGCAATGAACTAAATAAAGGAGCTAAAATGAAAATTTCGCTATTATAACTATAAACATCTTATTAACAAGTCATATATTCCGATAATTATGATAACCACTTTAGCTAAGTAACTAAACTCAAAAATCAAAATATCAATAACAATATTTTGATAAGTATACTATATTTATTAATATTCCTCCAAACTTGTTCGAAATTTTTGCTATCTATCAATACTTATCATTCTTTAAAATATTGATAAATAAGGCTAATATAATCCTCTTGCTATAAGCTATATCACAACATTTTTAATAATAATCTCCAAAAGAACTCTGATCTCTATTTATAGCTAAGTCAGCCAGCTAGGTTTTTTTATGACTTTATTTAGTTTTGTATTGAGAATTCAAAGTCATTGTTGTTGTAGATTAAGTGTTAGTTGAACCAGTAGTTGGATAAATTAAATTGAAACTTGTTTCAAATCTTGATGTTGAAAAAAATGATAAAATGATGTCTAAAATTCATTAAATTATACTTAAAGTAAGCAATTATTGGCATCTAATAATCAATTTCTATTTTAATATCAATATTCTTAAAATAAATTTGAATTTAAATAAGGTGATTTTAGAAATTAAATTTAAATCAGACATTATCATAAATACTAAAGTAAGAACTTGCTTGATAGATCTTTTAACACGTATATACATATATTTCCCATTATAATTAAACTGCTTTATGTAAAAATCTAAAGTTTTAAATCATTTAGAATTGAAGTTATCATAAGTGCGGGTGCTAATACTATAAATATCACAGAAACTTTATAAAATTATGAAATGTACATATTTTATCAGAGAATAAATAATCTATAGGGCTCTACTCAGAAGTATAATTGGTTTAAAAAATGTATAAATAAATAAAATCTAATAGTGCAGAACTAAATATCCTGATAAATGCTAAATATAAACATCCATAAAAAGCTCTTTATAATTTCATTTTTTACATCTTAGATTTAATTTTATATACTTTATTATTTTTTAATGCCGTTTTTAAATTTTAAATTTTACATTTAAATAATTTTTTATTATTTTGATTTTTTATCAATATCAATATTTGGAGCTTTATATTTAATCATATAGTACATAATATAAATATAGACCTACGTTAAAAACTTAGCAAGTTTGATAAATCTGAGTTAAATTTTATTCCTAACTGTCAAAGGCAAAGCCCTATTACCTAGGCCTAAAAAATCCCATTGATGAGAAGTAGAAGAGCACCTCTAGACATCCCGAGTGCATCAGCCGCCGCCATCAAAGCTAGGTAGTAGAAGGGTCCCCAGCAGCCTACTTCATAAGGATGAAATAATGTTTAAACAAAGACACTTTGCCCATCGATTTGGCTCCTTTGCAAACGTTTATATCACTTGGCTGTCACAAACTTCCATCATTTTTGAATGGACCAATAATATAATGGCCAATTTTTGCAACCCCAATGATTGTCTGTTTTTAAAGCTAGCATGAGTATTTTAGGCTTTATAGTTGAATTAATTGGTTTTACATGGAGAGATTGAATTATAGGGAATCGGAGAGAAAGAATCCTTAAAGACTAATTTGAAAATACATGGAAAATAGCTGCACTAGTAATAGTAGCCGTAAGTCTACAACTGCCCAAGCAAGTATAAACTTCGACTCCCTTTGATAAAAATTCATGGAGGATCTCTGAAGCATGAGAGTGGAAGGGAATTCCATTAGTTTAAATGAAATCGAGCTCTTAAGCTATCAGTAGAGAAATACTTGATTAAGAGCAATTACAGTTCTATATAGCAGTTACATTAAAGTACATTACATAGAGTAATAAAATTAAATAATCTTTTATCTAATAATGAAAAATTAATAATATTTATATTAATTAAATATATATTTAATTAATATATAGTTAATTTTGCTATAATTAAACCTTAAGTTAATCACTTATTTATATCATATCCAAGAAATATTAAATTCATTACCATCACAATAAATGCTTATGATATGTCCTACAGGTAGGTAATAAGAGATAACTGATAAAACTAAAAAAATAAAAATACTAAAAACAGACTTTTTCCTTAATTATACAAAGTTGCATTCAGGTTAGATTCTAATAATTCAGGTATCATAAATTGATAAAATTTAATAGCAAAAATGAGTTAATAGTTTATTGATTGATTAATTGATTTGTTTAATTACAGCATTATTTGTTAAATCAGATGTAGAATTTTAAAAGTCAATCTGACTTGTCTAGAATATATTGGAAGTCTCTATTTATTTAAGATGAGTATAAATACCTGAAAGCTAGTGAATTTCTTTCTATAATGACAATTGAAAATAGAAATTATCAATTTTGGCACATTTGATTAAAAGTATCCAAAAAATACAAAAATCTATTAACATTGATGAAGACTAGAGCTAAATCATTAGTTTTCTAGTCATTTTTATTTTAAAACATGTGACTAATTAAACATCCCGCTCATTTATTAAACTTAAAAATTTCAGATAAAAATAACAACCGATAAGTGGTGATATTTTCATTCTAATTTCTGCTTTCTGAATATCTGATTTGATTATATAATTTTATAAACTGCGATGGACGCCTTTTTCATGATGGTAGGAGTGACCATATGAATAAAGAGACAATGATTTTCTCATTCAATCAGTACTATGTGCACAAGTGAAGACCACATCTGTCAGGGGAAGTAAAGTGTGTGCATAGGATTTAAATGTAAGATATAGTAAGTTCAAAATTTAATATGTCTGCCCGTGATTATGCAGAGTAGGTTTCAAGGAGCTACTCAGACAAGATGTCTGCATGTCAAAGAACTAAAAGAGAGAAAGAATTTAAAAATTAATGTGTCTATGTCTAAAAGTATCTTTATGGGATTCAATGTAAAATAAATTATATATTTAATAAGATATAATAATATACAAAATATTTCAATAATAATTGAATAATCACAAAGGAATTATATTAAGCAAAACTTCTATTTATATAATTTAATAAACAATACAAAGAAAAATATGTTTCATCAAAGGCAATATTAATAACAAAGTAAACGACAATTGAAACAATTTCAAAATAATTAGCAGCAATACCAAAAACAACATCATCAAACCAATAGCAGTATAAAAAATACCTAAACTAATTATAATTATCAGAATAACGAGTGCTTATTTTCTCATAGAAACAAAGTCTCTAATTGGAAATATTGTTGGTTCCTTTAAAATAATATTATCACCCTATCATTATGCTGCTACCCACATTTGCCCTCTCCCACCTCAGTTAACCAGCTGCGTTGATCAAACAAATATTCAAATAGAATAATAGAAGCAATTTCTTGCTACCTTCTCTAGCCAAAGCTAACTTTTGAAAGGCTTAATATTTTTCAAATCTGAATTCTATTTCCCTATGAATCCAATGATAAAATTACATTTAGCAAGGAGGGAAAAATGTTTCCATTTTCTCTAAGAGATATCTAAGCACTTTAATTGGCAGTATTGAGTCACTCCAGACGTCCATGACAGATAATGGCGTATTCGTGAACAAAGACCACATTTAAGAAATATCTTTGGGTTGAGAAGTTGTTCAGATGAATTTTAATCTTTCAAGAAACTTCAAAAAGTAGTTAAATCGTTTTGATAAACACCAAAATTACTGCCAAATTTGTTTATATAAACAATATCTTGCCAAAATGCAATTAATGTTAAAATTTATTGCAAATATTAAGGTTTTCTTCTCTTACCAATTAAATACTGTTTTTTATTAAAAATGAAATGAAAGCTCTTCTACAGTTCGATTTCCTCTTTATGTTCTGGATACTTTAAATTTTTACTCTCTTAGCTTATTATACTCAATGCATGAAAGTTATAAAGGCAAATCTTAAATGACTGTTAAGTATTAATGATTGAGATATCAGGTTTTAGCATAATTACGTTAGTCTAAACTTTCAACTTTTAATAGAAAATTTATGATAAGATCTAGAAGATATTTCAGATTTATTTATTAAATATCTTTTAAAAGATAAATTTGAATTCGAATAAGGTGGTTGTTAAAAGTAAATTTAAATTTAAATGAGATCAATATTATTATTAATATTTGGTACCTTTCTATTTTATCATTAAGACTTAATATATATATATAGGACTACATTACAGAATCAACAAGCTACCAAATTTAATAGCTATTAGTGTCATTATTAGTATAAATTAATCTGAGTTAAATTTTATTTCTAACATCCTCCCCGCTAACACGCCATGGCTTAACCTTACCAATGTTTGCTGCCCGACATTTTTGTATACCGCCCCCCCACTCCAAACGGTGCCGCTGTCGCCCTCCGTACTGCTGCCATGGGTAGATGACCACCCGCGCCAAGAGCAAAGGATGAGCTGGTCTGAGCTGGGCCCCAAACTGACCTACATATTTGACAACATTTCACATATTCCACACCATCTAGATCATTAAGCAGATAATGCGCACACTCTTCAACTTTTAGTCTATCTCTGATTTTCTGGATGCCATTTAAAAGGTCCTAGTGTGTAACTTGAGCAAGAGTAAGCTAAGCTTCGCAATGTAAACGCCTACCAAGGAGGCGAGAAGGCCTCTTTAGACAACCATACTAGAAAGCTGATGGCTATATGTAAATCACTCATTCAATGAACGAGGTCGAGATAAGAGGTGGGGGCTTATACAGTACATGCTTAATAACTAGATGGACCAAATGACTATGGAAAAGCATATCTTTTCGTCAACCTTACAGTGATTCAGCTAAGTACCTCGGAAGTTGCTGCTATGATTGCTGAAGCAAAGATAAGGATTTGAGCTTTAGCTCCATCAATTAGACTTCCAATGCTGCGATCCAGAAGACTACACCACCATCCTCGCTTACGATTAATTCAGATTCTTAGATCAAACTGTTTGAGATTTTTCCTTAATTTCATACGTTGCTATGACCACCACTAAGATTAAACACATTCTAATTGAGGATCCAATTACTTTCCCATAAGCTGATTTTGAGACTCTTATTGATGATTACACCACGTTTTTGTTCAGCAATGCTAATCCTTTAATTGGAGAATTCAAATATCCACCTACTTCTTACTTTACCTATAGCAATGTTGACGATAGAGTCCTACAAAAGTAGCATTTGGAGGCTTCCTTACATTTAATCATGTATTTCAACCTACCCAGTCAGACTTGAGCAATAGACTGTTGCTCAGGATTCCTTTGTGTTCTGAGAAGTGAGAAATTTGTACTAAATGAAGAAAGATATACCTAATGAGGAATCGCCAAGCCAACACCTCTAGCATTAGGAGGAAACCGAGCAGGCCTTCATATCAAACTCCTAAAGCTTCAGAGGAAGAGATTTCCCTTACACTATTAGGAATCAGCTAGGGAAGAACAGTAAGCAACAGGAGGTCCAAATCTCGCAAATGGGCATCTAGTAGCTGAAGCAGAAGTTTGTGAGGGCTCTAGTCACTTCATTAAACCATCTGAGCTTCGAGAATTTTTGAGTACACTAACATTGATACTTAATAATTTTAAATAAATCATCAGAAAATTCCGGCATTGTCGTGAAAAATTGATGCTAGATTATCTCGGCTCCCCGAGTAATTGTCTGAGATGGACATTCCACCATCGTGAGATAGCTCACGCAGATTTGAGTGTTGCTTTTGGTTGGGCTTCCACGCACAAAAAGATACTGTTTTCGTTTGCAATACTGAATTTCCAAATGTTCCTATCCATAAATTTAAAATGTAAGTACCCCAATTTCAAATTTAAATTCCTGATAACTTAAATACGCTAATTAACAAATTCAATAACCTTATTAAATGAATTAAATTTGAATTATTAACAGGAAACATGACTCTAAAACCCCAACCCAAGAAACATAAGAAGCTCATGAAGCTTGTGCTAACATTGAGAAAGAAAAAGAAACAGGTCGACTATCAACTTAGTGCTGTTCACGATGAGAAGATTATCCATTACCGAGAGTTTCTCGCGATTAAACCTGAGCTCCAAGAATAAACAGTGTGGTGAGGGCAACTGGTGCGCCTGCTGCTGATGAAAGGAGGCAACCACGGCCTGGCTCTGGCAGGTGGTGACCTGTTCGCGATCTGAGCTTCTGCACTTCAAGGAGGACCTCAAGGATGTATACAAGAAAGCGCACCCCACCGAATACAGGACACTTGACGCTTAGACAAAGAAGTAGTGATGAAGGACCAGCTGCAGCTCATGGTAGACAACCCCGAGGAACAGCTGACAGATTACCTCCAGTGGCTCTATGCCAGATGCCCACTCCTTCCAATCAAAATGATCACCAGCCTCGTGGTTGAATCCAGCAGCGCTAAAATGCACAAGCTCAAGGTCTGGCACTTCAAGGTCATCCTCCCGAAGGTCGATGAGATCAAGCTTAGAGTGGCTTCCTAGAGTTTGCCGAGCATAGAGACTCTTTAGCCAAGAACATTTATTTTCTCTTTAAGAAGTGATATATTTTATTATGAATAATAGTAATTTGGTTAGTAATTGCTTTTGTATTTGATTATTATTTCTCCTAATTTTTACAATCTTTTATTTATAATTAAATAATTTTGTTAAGAGTAGTTGTAGGTCGAACTTCCCCGTTCGACTCTTGTACCTTATAATGGATCCTATTTAATCAGTAATGCAAGACTATTGGTACATATTAACCTCTGTTTACTCGTTGCGATGTGAAATATTTTTCATGGCAGTCTTTCACGAGCATCATATGAAATGAACCGTGAGAATTTTGCTGAAAATATTGATATTTCTGAAGGCAATAAATCTCAGTCAAACGAGATCTTAATAACTAAAACCTTTCAATCAATAGGAGTTGCCAGCTTTAAAGGATATTAAGTTAAACTATTGACATTTCATGAATAATTATTAAAACTTGATTGAGTATGCTATTTTATTATATCTTTGATACTACATTAAAGTTCTTTGTTTTATCTTCCTTCTTTTTTTGGATGCCACCTAATCTTACTGATTTTTTATACCCTTTTCACATATATCAATAATTTTTGTTCTATCAAAGCATTGAAAAATTATATTAAAATTGTTTCTATCTCTTTCTTTATTTTATGAGTAGTTGTTTCAACGACTTCTAGTACCTAATAGTAAAAATTATGTACTTTAGACATATTGCCTAGGTTATAATTTAATTTGAGACTGCGCATTTATTACAAATTTGACTATTTATCTTTAAATTATTAAATTATTGCAAATCTTTTTATTTATGACTTAATTCTATTGCTTTTGTAGAATCAAATACGAAAATTCTTTTAATTAAATTTGAATGATCTTTATTAATTCCTTTTAAAAAATGACTTTTAATTTTAGAGATATCCAATATTATAGAGAATATTCTCAGTTTAAAGTTATTTTTAATTTATACTTTGGAATTAATTCAATTGAATAATATCAGTTTTTGTTATTTTAAATTTAATTTTTTGGAGATTGTACATTAAGTTTGTGTTCATTGAGCGAACTTCAAATTAATTTATTATACTACTAGTGGTAATATATTATATGATTTGATTTATGTAATATCCTAAAAACGATGATTACTTTATCGTTAACAAGTGTTTAATGCACTTATTTTAAACTGTAAAACATAGAATAATTTATAGCATTATCCTTATGTATTTATTGTTAATTCTGGAATATTTATGATTTAAATGCCAATTTATTTATTGCACTTATTGCAGTAAATTATAAAATGGCTATACTACATATCATAAAGATAAGTTACTTCAGATTACTATATACGTGATGAAGAATAAGTATTGTTGGGTGTTGACGTCACGGCGTCCCAGGTACGATCAGGACGTCCCAGCCTCGTCAGGACGTCCCAGGGTCGTCAGGACGTCCCATTGACGTCAGGACGTCCCAGAGTCATAGGTGACGTCAGGACGTCCCATGGTCGATCAGGACGTCCCAGCCTCGTCAGGACGTCCCAAGTAATAATTTTCTTAACGAATAAGATAAAATGTGCGAAGCACCATAAAAGATTCTTTATGAATCTTTTCAGGCAGGGTTCTAGGGGTGCAAGCCCTAGTTAACCGGGGTCACAAGGGGTGGAACCCCTTGGTCGCAACCAATGAGAAACAATAATAGCAGGGGTCAAGGTGGCTGCAGCCCCTGTGGAGGTTCGGAGGCAAAGTCTCTAAAAAATTTTTTATTGATAATGTGTATGAATATGTGTATTGTATTTATATATAATCGTTTAATTATAATCGTTAATAATTAATTAAACTTTATTCATATGGAATCATTCAAGTAACAAATCACATAAGACCAAACATTACATGACACATAAGCACTTATTCATTAACTATAAGGATGTGGCGTACTCTCTAGCACTCTATAATGACAAAAATGCTAATCATCATTGCATGTGATGTTTACTTCTTCTGAAAAATATATAGACCATTGCTACTATGAATGTGATAACAGTCAATGTCGTTCTAGATAAACTATAAAAAATGGTTTGAAAACATTTTGTCCTAATACTTACCCACTAAGAATTTTGCGAGAGATACTGTTTGCTTATTTTCCTAATGGAAGGAATACTAGTGTAATGGTTGATGATATTTAAAAAACATTTGATCTTAAAACAAGTCTTGAATCTGTGAGTAACATCTTAGCAGATGTTAGAAGGATTATCAAAAACTAATTAAAGCTTGAACAAGAAACATATCTCTTACAGGGTGATGTCTAGATTTACGAAAAAAAAATATATAAAAAATTTTGTTGTCCAAAACAGAACTCGCGCTTCATTAGAGGAATTAGTACAACAACACATGGCAGAAAACACTATAGTCCATACAGATGGTTGGCAAGCCTATGTTGGAATAAATTGGAATGAGATGGGGATGGATCATTAACTGCATGTGCATAATATTAATGGGATTTAGTTAGAGATATGGAACATTCAAACTTGATTAAAGGCCTTATGGCCGTTTTAAAGTACTGGATCAAACATGTTTACAATCCAATGCCTGGCAATCCAGAAGTCATTGAAGATTATCTCTACGAGGCATTTAGGAGAAGAAATCTTAAAAAAATTAGGAACCCTTTTTCTTAATATGAATATATGTATAATACATTCACGTTTTTAAGAAATAACAACCTTTGCTTATTAACGATTCTAATTTAACAATTAAATATAAATTTTTTACATATTCATACACATCATCTATAAAAAAATTATAGGATGCATTGCCTCCGAACCTCCACAGGGGCTGCCACAAACTTGACCCCTGATATTATTGTTTCGCATTGGTTGCGCACAAGGGGTTCCACCCCTTGTGACCCCGGTTAACTAGGGCTTGCACACCTATAACCCTGCCTGAAAAGATTCATAAAGAATCTTAAATGGTGCTTCGCACATTTTATCTTATTCGTTAAGAAAATTATAACTTGGGACGTCCTGACGAGGCTGGGACGTCCTGATCGACCCTGGGACGTCCTGGTGAAAATGGGACGTCCTGACGTCATCTGGGACGTCCTGAGCACTTGGGACGTCTGACGACCCTTGGGACGTCCTGACGACCCTGGGACGTCCTGACGACCCTGGGACGTCCTGATCGTACCTGGGACGTCCTGACGTCAACACCCGTATTGTTAATTAATAAATTCACAATTACTTTTATAATTTAGAATTCATATAAAAAAGCTATTGCAATAACATTAATTATTCTTCAACTTAGAAGCAGGAGGTATGTTTACAAATTTTAACAATAAAAATAAGCATTAACAACGAATACGAAAAAAGAAAAAGGATAAAATTTATAGAATTATGAATAGAAATTAAGTTTTTATTTATTATCTAAAAAAATTAATTCATTTAAATCATAATTTTAAAGAGAAAGTTATATTTTTAAAAAAGGGAAAATCGATTAAGTTTTTCTTAATAAAATCCAATAGTAAGGAATGATGATAATAAAAAAATCTTTATCTAATTTTCGCTTTTTTCAATCATATCTTAATTTCCATTATATGATATGAAGATATTAAAGATGTCTGAAGTTAATTAAACAAAGTGTAATTTCATGAATTGTTTCTCATATCTTTTCCTTGCATAAAAATAAAAGACTGCTAAATTTGTTTGATCGTTTATTTAAATTATAGTTGTTAGTAATAAAGAGGGATTCACTTGAAAAGGATGATGAAATAGAGATTTAAACAAAGGATGAGATGCTATCGCAAGTAACCATCAAAATGTATAAAATTTGTTGACTTTGATAATAAACCCAAATTTAATAATAAAAATTGCCTATTTCGCGAGGCAATAAAATAATTCATATACAAGCTTGTCATTAATCTTATTTAATCTAGTGAATGAATAATAGTTCATATTCTAAAATTTATTTTTGCGACCCCGTCAAAATAGTTGAATAAGAGTAACTCTAAAAGTAAGATGCTAGTGCTAAGACTATATCAATAGATGAGATGAAGCTAAATATTGCATAGTATTGGTTTAATCACAGAGACCTCGAGGTTAATAAGGTTAAATCTAGTATTAGCTTTGAAATATAATTTTATTTTATGATAAGTTATAATTTCAAGAATCTGGTGCTGAGACTTGTTCTTGATAAAGAGATAAATTATAAATCATTATTACTTTAGATTTTGTTCAGGTAAATATATTATATGGAGAATTGGCTTTCACAGATTGCGGTACACCAGGGAATGTTATTCCTAAAATTTTATTAGGATTGGGTCACGATCAAGAAATTGATTATTGGTGTAAAGGAGTTAGACTTTGTGTCTTTTACTTAATACTTCCTATTTTAATTAGATCAGAGCTTTCAATAAGACACAAGCTTTTATATTTTAGATTGAATAACTTTTATCCATTTTAGGTTTAAAGCAATTAGAAATTGTGAAATAGACTTTCAATTGCCTTTAATTGATGAATATCTCTGCAGGCTTAATAATAAAGTTTAAGGAATTGTCGTTTTTAAACACCCTCTAAAATTTTAAGTCATTATGAAATTATTCTTAATTTTTTATTCAGATCTCTTTTTGGCAAACAATTTAATAGTACAGATTTACTGCTGAATAGATTCTTGATGATTCCTAGATGGTAGGGAGGCATTAAAAGAGTTGAACTTCCTCAGATTGCACAATGAATGAAAGAATTAAACATTTGAATGTAAACTTTGAAAATGATTATTACTAATCCTGTAGAGAATGATTTATCTTGTCATAGCTGAACTTAGATTTTAAAACAATTAATACTTTAATGATTAACCACAAGAAAATACTTAATAACTTTTAATGATGAGTTATTTTTTTGCGTATTTATTATAAGATGAGAAATTATTCAATTTAAAAGATAATCTTGAGTATGCTTTGAAGAATAGAAATCAAAATTGAAATAAATTCAATGAGTTCTATTTACTTCAGTTATAATAAAACTAGAAAAACGATGTATGAATTAAAAAATGCAATGTTATGATGAAAAATAAAATAAAAAAGTAATAATAATAATAATTTATCCAAATCAAGGTTTCTGGGGACCCACGTATGCATATATGGTGATAATATATAAGGTTCAAGCCCTTTTAATAAATTTGAGTTGACCTTCAATTATGTTAAATTTATCATGTTTGTGCTACTTAACTTCTTCTTTCTCTTTATTATGTGACTTGGTGCTCTAGAAATACATTTTCCTTGAAGAAAGCGTATATTTGCACTCTGATTAATTCATTTTAAAATTAATGATTAGTAGTAACATCTTTCTTATTACACAGTGAAGAAGGTTTGTGCTATAGGTAAAACTAAACCGAATCCCCTGTTAATGGTTTGGTGAAGATGCTTATCATGAAATATTGGTGGTCACAGCTAAGACACCATTTTATGTTTTCTAAGAAATCCCATTTTTATTTGATTTTAGCTTTATTAATATATTGTTACTCGAGGTTGAACCATTAAATATTATTATGTATATAACATCTAATTAAGTGTTGGCTAAGATTGAATTATTTTGTAAATTCTATAGACGTTTAGGGAATAAGGGGTCTCAGATTGTTATAAAGCAAAATTATTCGTATTGGTACCCATAGAGTTCCTTGATATAACTATAGAGAATTAAGTGGTTAGAAGATAGTGGTAGTTTGTATAAAAAGTGTTTCATTTTAGTAAATAGCCAGTTATATTTAATATGTAAATAAATTATTAGTGATTTACGAAACAGCAATTTTTGGGTTATCTTATTTTTTTAAAATAAAAAATAAGAGAGACTCATTAAGACTCTTAAATAAATAAGTGATGTGATATATTGTCAATTTCTATTTTTAAATCATGTCACATTTAGTAAAACCCCATGAGTATTTATTTAATGAATCGGGGTAATAAAATTTAAATTAGAAATAAATCAATTTGAATACAAAGAATTTCAATATTTACCATTTATTTATAGAAGTGAATTATAATAAAATTAATTACTTATAGTGGTAATAATATATTTACACATTCTCTGTTTTTTGTATTTTCTTGCCTTCTTTTCCTATCGCACTTTTTATTTAGATAATTAACAACATAATTTTTGTATGAAATTGCTAAGTTCGTGCATCCTGAGTATTTACAATTCATTTTTCATTTATAGGTTTTCATCTGAAAGTTTGAAGAATTCTCTATTGTATTTCTATTTAAGCAAAAGCTTTTCTTTTATAGTTTTGATGATTTTTTCAGAGATTGTGACTAGAATGAATTTTTGAATTTTCTAAAGATAGATAGCATATATAAAAGTAAAATTAGACTTTAAAACAGCAATATAAAATCCCACTCTAGATGGTAAAATTAAAGATTTGTATTCCAATGTCAGACGGTTCGATTCCTATAATGACAAATCTTTTTTAAAAACTATTAAACTATATTGATTTTTATTGTAAGATAAAGCATTGAATTTTAATTTAACTAATACAATTTACCATAATGTAATGATTTTACTGTTTTATTAAACAGGTAGTTTCAAAAACTTGAGCGTTGGTGTACTATATGTTCTAATGGCAGTAAAGCCAATGCAAACTCTAAAATTTTTCACTCTCTTCTTAAGAGAAGGTTCGAATACTAACAATTTAGTATTAGCAGAGCAGTATCATCTTGCACATTGATGAGATACTATAATTAGTGTGAGCCTTGCTTGAACCCTAAGTAGAGATTTTTGTATAAAAATTGTTTCTTGTGTCGAGATAGAATCATACTTTGATGGATGTCAATTATTAATAGAACAGAGAATGAACTTTGTAGTAAAACTAGTTTGCCTCCTACATAGTAAGTAACTATTAAGTTTTATTGCTTTAATAATGATGAATATATCCTAGGTGTCAAGAGCGCAATGTCTTTACTGACTAAGAGAAGAGCCGATAGGGAAGTTATGACTATGTTTTTTTCATGGTGTTAGTCTCAAAGATCATGGCTATTCAACAGAGTATTTTTGTAATTGAGGCCTCTTTGATTAGGCTTAAAGCAAAATAGTGAAGTCTGTATTCATTTTAGGTTTTTAACAGAATAGCTTACCGAGAACGGATTGTTTGGTCCGGTAAGTTCTTACCTAATTCTATTAAATTGTTAAGTTTATATTTAAAATATTATAATATAACGTATTTTATTAATTTGGGCTTTATTAATTTTTAATTCAGAATAAATTCCTTTTTAAGCAGAGTTATGTCATCGAACTGAATAGCTAAATTATAAAGTATAGCTATAATTTATATAATAAGTTTTAATTTCTAAATAATATTTGTCAACTCTGTATGAATATATACTATTATTAAAAAAGTTAGATCTTTATTGTATTCATCCAGATATAGAAGTAGTTAATTCCAGTTGAATTATGAATTTATAAGAAAAACTTATTATAAAAATAGTTTTAACTTAGGTTTAAATTGGGTTCGTTACAGATGACATTCCTATTTGAATTGAATTTTAATGATCCATATTAATTTTATTCTAAAAAATTATAAATCAATAATGTTTATTTGTGAATTTTAATACTATTTTTATTTCAAAATTAAAGAACTATATTTATTTTTATATTGAAAAATGAGAATCGATTTAATTCTGGATAGAATTTAAGATTATATATTTTTTAATAAAAATATTATTTATAACTAAAAATTTCATATAAACTCACAAAAATTGATAAAATTAAAAATTACAATCTTTTATTTATAGTTGCATTGAATCTATTATTTTTTTCTATTGCATTATTGCTAAGAACTTGCTGCTTCCATGCAATAATTATTTCTAAATTATTTGTAACTTAACACTAAATATCAAAAATATATAGCAATAAATAATACTGCTTGTGAGCTAACAAAAACAACGTGTTAAAATTTGGAAAGACTATTGAGTATAGGAAGTATAAAATTAGTTCTAATGTGTCACTAAATTAATATAAACTAAAATAGAAGGAGCATAAAAGAGAATGAAAAGAGAAAGCGATGTCTATCTTCGAAGATTATTATTATCATTTAATGCTTTACAGAAATTAATACTGGGGATTAAACCAACGAGGAATATATAATCATTTTATGCTCTTTCTATCTTCCAAGATAATTTGCTAATTTATTTACTTTAATTTGTTTGTTAATTGATTTTTTTAATAAAAATATAGAAATAATTAATCTAATTTATTACCGAGCACCCTTAGGAATACTCAGATTATGAAAATTAAAAAAAATTTAAATTGATTTTCAAGTCGATAGCGGGAGTTAATCTGCTAACCAATGATAAAAATGATGGCATTAAAATATTTTAGACAAATTATTATTTATTTAGTCAGCAGTTTTTAGCTGGAATTATTTATTTTAATGGATTATAATAAGCTTTAAACACTTGAATAAATAATATAAATTCGATCTGGTACTTCAAGCCAAGCATATTTATTAATTACGATACTTATAGATAAACTAGAGTAATTAAATATTTAAAAATATAAAAGATCACCACGCATTTATTATTTCTTTGATTGAACATGAAATTGACTTATCTACTAAGACCCTTACTCTCGTAAGATGAATAATATTTGTATCAGATAATTTCTAGATTATAGATTATTTAGGATGAATAGATTTCAGAACTCTTTATTCAATCCTTCCTAAGAGTGATAGAAAGCTTTGTATTTACCAAATTCTATTAGTATTAGAACATATTCAGTAAAAAATGTTATTCATAAAGATATAAACTCGTTAATGTGTTGATTAATCAAGAAATAAAGACAATAAAAGTAATAGATTGACTTCTAGCAGATTTCTTTATCACTCATAATGTTAAAAAAGTAAAATTATTATTGAGTGGTTTATAAGAAGCTGTTATCTATTGAGTAGAATCAATATGATTATCATTTGTGGGATGAGTGCTTACTGTAATGATGCTAGCGAGAGAGCCATTTTTCAAAAGGGCTAACAATAATGATCATAACTTAACCAATTTACTCTTATTGTGATTAGTGTGGAGTCAAGATAGTTCCATTTATTCTAAGAATTAATAATAATAATAATAATAAGGACAAAAATTTTAGAAATGGTTAATCTCACAGTAAAATTTATAATTACATAAATTAGGATCAATTTTTAAATCATCAAAATGAAATACTTATTTATGAAAAACAATTCGATTTATTGAATCTACTATTAAAAATATGAACACAATATAACAATTTCATCTTCAGAAGCATCAAAACATCTTTATTATAAAAATTAAGCACCGATAACTTTTAATTTTATTTTGATTAAACTTTGAAACTAAAAATTATAGTTTTTAAATTAATTATAAAGAAAAGGATGATAGTTTTATGCTGTAAATATAATTCTTCGTGGTTAATATTTCCTTTGACTGATATATTAAATAATTAAATCGATAAATTAAGTAAAAAGAAAGGCTAAAATTTAATTTAATTAAAAACTACATTAAATAACTATAGTCAAGCCCCATTACTAAATTTCAGAACTCTTTTAAACAGAGATGGTTGAATTTTTTATGAAAAAAATTGTTTAAATGGTTAAGAAATTTGCACGAGATCACAGAGTGGTACAAAGATAATAATAATTATACTCCTAAGGATAGTAATCTGTTTTTATGAACACTCCATAATTCGAGTATGATTCCATCTGCTTTCAAGAATGAAGGTATTGAATCTTAAACCTTCAATAGGAAATTATACAATGTAAATTGATTATAATACTAAAATTTAACCTGTTTATTAGCAATGGTACAGATGAAAGCCAGTTATTAATTTAATATTAATTGGGTAGAAAGGTGCTTAATTTCTCGAGTATTCATTATTAAATATAACAAATAACAATAAAGTGTGTCTTTTGATTATATATATATATATATATATATATCTTAATGATAAATAAAAAATTTCCTATTGCGAATTTAAATTTATTTAAGGGTCTTTATACTCTTATATATAAATATGAAATTCTGAAAGACAGAAATAGTTAAGTAGGGTGATATAGACAATTGAGAAAATAAAGAATGAGTTCGAAAATGAAATTTTAATTTTTGCTAAATTAACAGGATGTGAGAAGATAAAAAAAGTACATAGATCATATAATTTTGGCTTCATCAGTTAGGCTTTAGGAATTTTTTTTGAAATTATCTCAAAGACAAACATGTGATTATATGAAATTGCATAATTGATTGCTGTAAAATAAATAATGCATGATCCTATATCATAGAAAAAGAATCAGTCTGGCTTTAACTAGAACCATAGTTTTGAAGAAACAAATAAGCTTATGATGAGTTTGATTCATCAGAAGATGAGAGTTAGTTACATACAACTCGTAAATTAAATACAAAGCTAAATGCCAAATTGAAGATATTTTAAATGAATTAATACTTGCTTCAGCTTCAAGAAAATTAAAGACTGAACCCCAATCCATATGATAATGCTGAAGAAACAGAAAGCTTAGATGAGTTATTTCATTATAATTTTATTTTTTTAATCAATTGATCTTAAAGTATGACTTACAGAAAATCAGCAAGACTTGAGTTGCTCAAAATGGAACATAAAATGTGGAGGAATCAAATCAATTAGATGAACATGATCCTTTAAAAAGAATTGTTTTTAACATATTTTAAAGAATTAATGACAAAGATTAGTACCTGAATAATCTTTAAAGAATCATGAGGAAAGATTATAAAAAGTTGTTAGTGCCTGTTTTGTTTAAAGAACTTAAATATTTTGACTAGAAATATGTTAATTTATAGTATAAATTGCAAATGAGTTATTCGAATGTAGAAGATGAATTGTTTTTGAAAAAGATTTAGTATTTAAATAAAATAAAACAGCCAATAATTGTATAATCTTAAAATGAAATATAAGCAACTAATTTTATAATTTAAATGACTTTCAGAGTGTCTAAGATTAAATTAATCAAATACATTATATCATTTAAAAATAAAAAATTCTCATTAAATGTCTAGATGCATTCAAAACCCCAAAACCCCTTAGTGAGGTTTATAAGTGCTTTGATTTGTAGGGTATAGTTGGGGTCTTATTAGGGTTAGTAGAGAAAACGCAAGTTTTATGTGAATTTAATGAATATTTAATGAGTATTAATGTGCTTAATTCAAAAAAATTTTATCTGCTTATCTTTGTGGTATCTCTTGAACTTAGCTCTCTTTAATGTTTCAAGTATATCTTCTAATGATGATCTTGGATATGCTGGAGCTCTTACTATGATCATCTCAACCATTTTCTTAATCTAATTGCATACATCTTCTTGCTTTATATGTTTAACAGCCATGCTTATTGATTACTTTTCTTGCTTTGTTCCGAAGTACGACATACTTTCCATATCGCACTCTAAAATAATTGCTGCTACCGCCCAGACATCCCACTAAACAGAGCCATTAGTCCACTTCTCTCTTATTGGGAAGTACCCAGGTGTGCCTAGCACTTTAGCTAAAGTCACTATTTCTTACCTTATTGCTCTATTGAAATCAATGACTACTATTTCTAAAGGACAGAGATTTAGCATTACATTTTCTGGCTTCAAATCTCTATGAACATACCCTAGATCATGCAGCTCTTTCACACCCTTGGTCATTTCCGTGAGTATCTCATTCAAGTCATCTGGGTATCTATTATGGTAGAGATAATCTCTTAGAGTCATTTCAAATTTCTTAAGTCGTAGTGCAATAAAACCATGTCCAAGAATAACTCCATCGAGTTTAAGCAAGTTCTTGCATTACCTTTTATGAGGCTCTCTTAGTATTATGTATTCATTGGCAAACTCATTTTGATACTGCTCGTTCCTAATAAGATATTTGAAAGGATATACTTTATAAGCATACTCATCAACTACTATGAGTTTTGCCTTGTTAGGCACATCAATATGTAAATAGTTGTCAATGCAAAAACTGAGATCTACTGCATTTAATGCAGGTATATACATAGCTCTCTCTTACAAGCATGCTATATATAATTCATTAGCTGGTTGGTTCATTGACTCAAAACGTTTCTGCTTCTTAAGTCTCTCTTCCTGCTCTCTTTAAGACTCTACAGTATTGGACTTTCTCTTGGCTGGTATAAGTTTTTATGTTTCTTTATCTTGCATTAAAAACTCACTTAAATGATGTTTTTGCATGTGTCTTTTAACTTTAGCTGAGTGAGTGTAAGACTTCATGCAAGTCGTGCACTAATACCTGCCATCGACCTTTTCGTGCTTAAAATATATCTTAGCTCTCCCAGAGTGCATCTCTTTGATGTGCCTCTTCAAGCTCGAATCAGTTGAGAAGAAATTTTAGCATTCATCACATTAGAATTCTTTAATCTTTTCTAGTGGGAGATGTTCTTTTAACTCCTCAACATCTTTGATTAGCGTTTAAATACTTATCTCTGCTCTCTGCTTCCTGATATTTATTTCTAGAACAAACACCTCTGATTCAAACTCAAGAGCTTTAAGCTCTGGCTCCTTTTCAATGTATATGATCTCTGGCTTCTTAGTTTATCCAAAGTTTAGCTAAGATTACCACTGCCAAGAGAGACTGCTTTGCGATTTAAGTTAGCCGCCATGTTTAAATTCAAATTTAAATTTCTATTATAAAGCTCTAATAACCTCTCTAGTTATAGTAACTTTGTATAGGAGTTGGTACTGCAACAACAATGGTTGCTTCTTAGGCGTTAGACATCATATTTATACTAAGTTTATAACTATAAATTTTCTAAATTCATGCTTAATATTTTTAATTTTGGTACCAACTTAGATAAAATTCAGGTTGGTACTGGTACCAATTAGGTTTTAAACCATTTTGGAACTTTTCCATTAAAACCTCATTAGTTTAAAACTAGGTACTAATTAAGTTTTGGTACTATTAAATTGGTACCAATTGAAATTAAACGAATTTAGTACCAGTACTAATTAAATTTAAACAAATTTAGTACTAATTTAATGGAACTAAATTGATAAAAATGGAGCTCCATCACTGCAGTTTGTTACAGCTTCTGCAAACTTTCTCCACGTATCTTTGCAGGGTTGACCTCCTATAAGATGCCCATATTTAATAGTAAGATTTTAAACAATAGGATCCAGAAGTCTATAAGTTATAATTTGAAATTCATTAATAGGGAGAGGAACAAAGATGGAATCACTCAATGATCAAATGAAAAGAGTCGAGGCTCAAGAAATGATATCAAGATTCAGAAGTAAGGAAGATCTCTATCGATACCTAACTTTACATGGTAAGATAACTCGATGATTATTAACATATTAAACAGTTGGTTTATTCCTTCCTACGATGGAAGGTACCAAAATTTCATTCTTGAAAGCAATACTTTGTGAGGAGAAGAAAGCTTTTAAAAATAAAGAGATTAAACTAATCGAAATTCCCAACTACCCTGACATTTCAGTCACTAATCTTTATGAGGATGCCATGTAAGATGAGGAAGTGGTAGTTTACCTTCCTACCAAGAAACAACTCTCTAATAAACTCCCAGAGAGGAACTTCTTCTTTGGTGTTCTTGGTACAATAAAAGAGGATTATCTCAGAGAAATTATTGAAGAAGCACATAAGAAACGATATTCTATTTCTCCTGAAGACTAGAAGAAGCAAGGCATTCTTATAAGCTCAGCTTGGCTAGAGGAACTTAAGAAGCATCCTTATCTTTCAAGTAAGCTTTGACATATAACTTTGTAGGAAAATCTGGCACTGGTATATATCTTATGAAAGAGCATGCTAAGGTTCATAGAGAGAGAAAGTCACAGAAAATTCATGAAGTGAGCAAGAGACTTTATAAAGATGTTTAAAAGCCAGATGAAATGAACATAGATGCAGGAGCTGGCACAAAGAGAAGAAATATGGGCCCAAGCAAGCCATAAGAAGAGGAGAAGAAGGAGAAGCCAAACCCATTCATGGGCCAGTTTAATATGTGAATATATTCATTCGTTTAAATCTAAAACTTATTTATAAACATTCATTCTTCCCTTTCTCGCACAAATTGTTGTCTTATCTACGCTCACTCTCTTACAGCTGCTTTGAATAAAGTCTACTATATCGATGGGCAAGTCATGCATAAGATGATACAGCAGAAGCTTCTTGTAGTGAGTCTTTATTTAACTCCAGTAGAATTCTATTCCATTAAATTAAGGGCTGTAAGGAACGTTGTATACAGGAGTTATGTTTAGGTCTTCATAAGCTTTCTTAGACTCCTTAGTCTTATGAACTGATAGGTTATCAACAAACAGGATGATCTCTTGGTTGCTATACTTCTCTCTGAGCTTATGTAGGAACTCTATATACTACTCTCGCTTAATAGAGCGAGGGTGAATCACATAACTCTCTAAGCCTGAATCTTCACTTATACCAGCTAAAATTGCATGAGTGACTACCTTTACTTTTTAGGCATAAACTTCTATGTTATCATACTTCTTGTACCATGACTTATTAATAAAAGTGTTGAACGTAAACACAGCTTCATCTGCATGTATGAACTTGATGTTATTATCAATAGCTCTCTGCATTTAATCATATATATAGTTTAAATTATTACTATAAAATGGCACTGTAAAATCAATCACTCTCTTAACTCTGTTGACAGTCTTGAAAGTAATACCATTTCGTCTATAAATATTGGCTATAGTCTAAGGAGAGATACGCATGTCTGGAAACTTGCGATGAAACATGACAGCTCGTTAGTCAAGAGGAAAGTGAGCTCAATACTTTAATGTCTTAGAGTCACAGAGATAGTCAATATGGACCTGTGAGAACTTTTATTTTCTTGCAGGATGTTTTCTAGAGCCTGAGTTATAATGTTAAACAGCTAACAAGCAATGATACCTAACGGTTGGGGCACTCTTGTGTAGGAGTCTTGCTATGGCTGTATAATTCAACACTGGTTTGACTTAGTCTATATTAAAACTTGTACCATACCGAAGCTTAAGCAGTAAATCTAAATATTACTCATCATAAATAGACCCTAGATTTCGCTAATTTCTATTTCTCATTTTGAAAATTGGCCTAATTTCTCTACTAACCCCAATAAGACCCCAACTATACCCTACAAATCAAAGCACTTATAAACCTCACTAAGGGGTTTTGGGGTTTTGATTGAATTTTGTTACAGATGAACTGATATCTTAGATACATTCTAATAATTAATTTTTTATAATTTAATTTAAATTATTCATTTCTGATACAACTTTTACACTAATGTAAATGCTTTTTTTTTCCATGATTATTATCACTAATTGTAAAACCCCATGATTCAATTAACAATGAAAATAAGGGTAACTAAGAAGGAAATGAAGAAATTAAAACAGAAGAGACTTACTAATGGCAGGTTGAGGATCATTGTGATCTTGCTCCTTAAAATATTTTAGAAATGTTAGAAATTTAATTTTAATTGGTAGAGATGTTTTACTTTATAAAGTTTAATTATCCAACTAATGTTTTGTATATTGTTGGAATAGATTTTAATTTCTGATCAGTATTTAATACAATATCAATTTTAATAAATTCTATTTTAGCAATTAACTTGATCTGCTTATTCTTAACGCCTCATTTTAAGTCTTAATTTAATCATGAATTTTAGTTATATTTTTAATTTTATTTTCTAAGATTAGCAAATTATAAATTAATTTTAAAATTTTCCTATATTTTGAAGTTTATCAATAACAAATAGTGAAAAGTACTTAACTAAATCTTTGTCCTTTATTAGGTGAGACATTTGAATTTGTCAGTGGCAAGATTTAATTTATTTCCTAGCAAGTTTAAAATCTCCACATATATAACTGCTTTTCATTCAAAACACCAAAACCCCTTAATGAGGTTTATAAGTGCTTTGATTTGTAGGGAATTTGTTAGGGGTTGGGGTTATTAATTGGTTTTTATGAGAAATTTATAGTAAATTTATTTAATTTAATCACTCAAAATGCACTTTTGGATCATGTGGGAGAGGTCTGAAGTTTATCTTACTTAACCACAACTCTATCTATTCTATTGATATTTCTGATCTTGAGTTTGGTTTTATTATTATTGACTCTGCCATTTGCTTCATTGATTGAGACACTCTTGCAATAAATTGCTTTATTCTTTGCCTTGCATCCTTCTCGCACCTTGTAGAGTGGTAATCGTTGCGAGGCATATCACACTCTATTATTATTGCTGCTTAAGCCCACACATCCCACTGTTAGTCTCCATCTCTCCAGTCCCTTTCCGGATAATATCCTGGAGTTCCCATTACACTTCCAAGCCTTGATACTTCCACTCTTAAGGCTCTGTTGAAATCAATAATAGACTTTTACTGGTGAAAAGTTCAACATTATATTCTCAGGCTTGAGATCTCAGTGAACAAAGCCTAACTTATGAAGCTCTTTGATTACCTTGTATAGCTTAGGTTGATATTAATGCAAGCTATCTATGATTTCTTTGATCAGTTATGAAATCTCTGAGTGTCATTCCAAAGAGTGGTAGTCTGAAGCTACATGATTTTTGGCTAGGAGAACAGCATCTAGCTTTATTAAGTATTTGCACTCTTTAAACTTAGCCTGAGTGAGTACTTAATATTCATTAGTAAACTCCATTTAATATTTATCATCACTAAGGAGATAGTTGAAAGGATATACCTTGTAAGCATACTGATGATCCTTAATAACTTTCTTGTCATAGGAGTCCTCTAGAATTAGGTAGCTTAGAGAGAAGTATCTAAATCAATCTATGCAAGTACTGGAATTTTCTTGTATTATATTTTAATCATGATTTTAGTGACCTCTGATGCTAATAGGTTGCGTGTAATCCTCACATACTCTGATTCGCTTGCTTGGTAAAGCTCAGCAACTTATAGAGGCTCCCTTGCTTTTCTTTTGTTGAGCAACTTCAGTTGAGTGTCTTAATCTTCAACTTCTATTTTCTTGTGGGCTTTTAAAAGATGCTTCTTTAAGTCTCTTGTATGAGAGTATTGCTTATGGCACTCAAAGCAATCATACTTTCCATCAACTGGGTCATGCTTTAAGTATACAGTAGGTTTAGCTTCCTTATGGACCTTCATATGCCTTGCCTGTAACAGCTAGATTTATGAGTGAAATCTATTACACACTTCTCACAAAAATATACTTCAACTTCCTCTGCTTACATTGAAATTTCATTTATAACTTTCTCCTCTCTGTCTCCCACACTGGGCCAAATATCTATTTTAATAACAGAGACCTCAAGTGATAGCTCTGGTATTTCCTTATGAGAGTTCATCTCACCAGCTATCACACTTTTTATTGACGCCAAAGGTAAGTCTCATTTAGTTTGATGGAAGTGTTGTTGTTTTTCTTAAAATGTAAGCGCTAATATTTAAATTTGAATTTAAAATTATAAAACTTCCTCTATAACTGAAAGTTATATGAGAGCTTTCCAAGCCTACAAGTTTCAAGGGAAGTTCTTAGAGTTTAAGAGAAGAATTATGAGTATTAAGAGACGATCCAGCTCTAAATATGGGTGAGGAAGTAACCATTTTATTCAATAATAAGTTGATTATAGTACATACCGATTTAGGAGGTGCACCTAATTAAGTACGTACTGCTTTAAATTTAAAAATATGGAACTATAACAGTAGAAATTGATATCAATCTCTCAAGTTTGTAACCACTTCTCAAAACCTTCTCCATATCCTTCTAAGAAGTTGACCTCCTATAGGATGCCCATATTTAATAGTAAGTTTTACAGAGGTATATAATTGAAATCAATAAACTTAAATTTGAATATCATTTCTTATAGTGCATAAATATCAAATTTAAAATGAATTATTCCAAATTTGATATTTATGCACTATTAGATCTGTAAACAAGATGGAGTCAATGAATGATGTAATGAAAAGAGTGCAAGCACAAGAATTGATTCAGAGATTTAGAAGCAAGGAGGATTTGCACCGCTACCTGGTGCAGCAAGGTAATAAACTCATAGTAACTCATCATGATTATGTAGTTGGTTTGTTCTTGCCAACGATGGAAGGTACCAAAATTTCATTTCTAAGGGCGATCCTCTGCGAAGAGAAGAAAGCATTGAAAACTTAAGATGTAAAGTTTGCAGAGATTCCAAACTATCCAGAAATCTCAGTGACTAACTTATATGATGATGCTATTAA
>ARYC01003008.1:0-49656 GCA_000711775.1 Oxytricha trifallax | reverse complement strand
GTTGACCTTCTTGAAAGTAATACCATTTCTTCTATAAATGTTGGCTATAGTTTAAGGAGAGACACGCATGTCAGGAAACTTTCGATGAAACATCACAGCTCGCTAGTCTAGTGGAAAGTGTGCCCAATACTTTAAAGTCTTCGAGTCGCAGAGGTAGTCAATATGGTGCTGTGAGAACTTTTATTTTCTTGCAGGATGCTTTCAAGTGCCTGAATTATAATGCTGAACAGCCAATAAGCAATGATACCTAACTGTTGAGGCACTCTTGCGAAGGAGCTTTGCTATAGCAGCATAATTCATTACAGGTTTGATTTAGTATATATTAATACTTGTACCATACCTTAGCTTAAACAGTAAATCTAAATATTACTCATCATAAATAGACACTAAATTTCGCTAATTTCTATTTCTCATTTTGCAAATTGACGTAATTTCTCAACTAACCCCAATAAGACCCCAACTATACCCTACAAATCAAAGCACTTATAAACCTCACTAAGGGGTTTTGGGGTTTTGAATGCTTTGGAAAAAGTATATATTTGAGCAATTGAGTTTGGGCAAGTATGCCCTACACTCTTAAGTGAGGATGTCGTAGAGTTCTTTTTTGAACCTATTTTCGATCTAACCTCACTCACGTGGACACCTTACAAGTTGTTGTTCTTGCTGTCTTATTAAATACTGCTGCTTTTAATAAATATATAAATTAATAGTATAATTTTCAAATTATTTTATTTGTTAGAGTTTAAATATAACTTAAAATTGTATTACTATAACCACACACTGATTAATCTATATATTAATAATTACAAAATAAACTTATTACAAATCAAAATAAACTATAGAGAAGAAGAACCCCTAAAATACTAAATAATCCGACATTAGAGACTTTCTGTATCAAGGTCATTAGCGGAGACCATCATCAAAAGAGGAAGATGAAGTTTCAAATATTTGGATAATGATAATTCATAAGAAGATTTAGTATACTGCAAAACAACTTGTTTGACGGTCCCTGGTGACATTGAAGTTAATGATTAAAAGTTGATTTCTCTAACAAAGTCTCACATTCTAAGGGTAGAAGAGCAAAAGTCTTATTAAATATCGAAAACAAATTATTTAGCACCTAAATCATTGATCCTCGTAAACTTGTCAGTACTGTTAAGGGATCAAATATAAAACACAGTGATTTAAGCGACAAGTAGTTCAATACCTCTTTGATGATAAGGTATAATTTTTGGAATAGAAGTCATTATGAATTTCTTAAATACAAAAGTGTAAAATATAATAACATAATCATTAATTAATAAAACCAAATTCTTAATAATTATTAGGGTTTCTCTCTGCTTTGATTCGTAGGTATCGCAAGTTTTTCAGCATTAATACTTATATCACTTGAATCTCAGTAAGAAATCGGTGGTTCGTGAGATACATTAGAGTGTGATACTACGAGTAGCTCTGTTTTCCATCAGTTCTGTGTCTGGTAGATTAATGTCAACTAATTAGCGCGTTATCTAAGTTTATACTTGCAGTACCGTATTACACAGTATACTGTTGATAGATTGTAACTTCTGTAAAAAACAGTAAAATAATTCAAAATATGCATCATTACATATAATTTGATGGTGCTGATGAATGTGATAGTCATAATTTCCATAGCATTTTTACATATTTTGCTAAAATGTTTCTGCATTAGCAGAAACCAATTTCTTTAAAGAGAATTCATTTTAGTTAAGAGTTTTTTATTTTAGCAAAATATGTAAAAATGCTATGGAAATTATGACTATCACATTCATCAGCACCATCAAATTATATGTAATGATGCATATTTTGAATTATTTTACTGTTTTTTACAGAAGTTACAATCTATCAACAGTATACTGTGTAATACGGTACTGCAAGTATAAACTTAGATAACGCGCTAATTAGTTGACATTAATCTACCAGACACAGAACTGATGGAAAACAGAGCTACTCGTAGTATCACACTCTAATGTATCTCACGAACCACCGATTTCTTACTGAGATTCAAGTGATATAAGTATTAATGCTGAAAAACTTGCGATACCTACGAATCAAAGCAGAGAGAAACCCTAATAATTATTAAGAATTTGGTTTTATTAATTAATGATTATGTTATTATATTTTACACTTTTGTATTTAAGAAATTCATAATGACTTCTATTCCAAAAATTATACCTTAGTAAATAACCTTAGCTAAGGTAGAATCAATAATAACAGATAAAATATTCTCTCTAATAATTAAAAGTGCATAGTAAAGTCCACTCATTAACTTAAATTGACATATCTTATCTCAAGCGGATGAACACATTGTAAGAAAATTATACTAGTAATTTTAACCCCCTAAATTAATATATAGTGTTGTAAATAAATTAAATAACAATGCAAATTCATATAATGCAGCTCAGATCATTATAAGCTTATCTAAAATCTTTATCATAAACATGGATGCACAATAAAATAATTAATGAAAAGATTTAAAATTAAGATATCCAATGTTAACCCAGCTATAGGAAATTTTTAAAACAAGACAATATAAAATATAAAAAATATTGGTTGTGAGAATAATTCTAAATTAAAGCAATAGAAAATGCTATTCGTTCGATGCAGCTAAATTCTCAATGAATATTATCAGCCAAATAAATTCATAAATACTTGGTTGTCAAGTTAAGTCTAATGATACCACTATAGAGTATTAGAAAAATTATAAGAAATGATATAGGGTATGCTTACAAGAAGGTTTATCATATTGATAAAAGATCAAACAGTGTAGAATGTTTGAAATAAAGAAAAATTTGCAGCTAGCCATTAAATAAATTATATGAACTAAAACAAGCAAATAATTAATATTGATGAGAGTGGCATGTAAAGTTAAAGATATTTGAGGAAATCATGGAGTAAAAGGGTAACTGGAATTACAATGATTAGTTCGTTATATATTATGGAGTTAGCATGAATGCAGCTGGGTTTAGTGATGGCAGAATTCTTTATACTTTAAGAATTGGGAAGAACAATACAACAACGTTCCTTTATTTTATTCTCTAAATCATTGATTACTTAGACTAAAACTCTGATGAATGGAGGATGAATACAGTATTTTTACTCTATAATGCGATCTACCATAAAAGTGTTGTGTGACATTGCTTAAGCTAAGGCTCTACTCATCTGTTTTATATTTGGGCCCCTATTAATTCACAATGACCCCTAAAGGGAAACTATTTGCCGTCATTAAAAAAGATCAAAATCCTATAACCTAATCTTCGAACAAGGAAGAATTTATGAAGGCATTATAAATAGGTATCCAAAGCTTAGATTTTACTTGGGCGAAAAATTGCTACTCTAGTTGCCTAAAATATGCAAAATAGGCAATATTGCAATAAAAGATTTGAAACCTGGAGCAGGTGATATAAAAGCATCATTCAATCTAAGAAATAAAATTAAATAAAATTTTAAATATTCTTTAAAGGAATAAAGTTTAGAAGAATAAGAGGTTCATTTATTTACAATTGAAATTTAAGAATGAATTTAATAAGCCTTAAACAATAAAATGATTTTGTTTATAACTACTTAAGAAATTTAAAAGTCTTATTTCTTAAAGTTAAAATTTATTAATTAATTAATTTTCAATATGAATTTTTTATCATCATTTTCTTATCCTTATCAACTTCGTTGCCAACATGAACAGTATAAGCCTTATAAGCATCTGACCTTGTAAATATTTCTAGTCTATACTATCCCTGAGAAATATTGTTAATGATATCCCAAAAATCTTATGGCTCATAAATGTGAAGTTCTTCAGCCCTAATTACCTCAAGAATTTAATTTAATCTTTCAAAATTAAGACTACCTTTGACACCAACAAGACAATTCTCCTTTGGGTATTCAGTATTTTTGCTGTTAATTAGATTTCCTTTTGAGGTGAGCTTAACCCAAACCAGAGTCTTTATTATTATACAGCCATTCTCTCTTTGAATCTTAGCTCCTTCTATCTAGGTATTACAAAGTGTCCAATAAAAGATGACTCCTTTCTGTTAAATCAATGAAAGGGGTATCTGTCTCAATCTGTGGTTTCGCAAATATTAGTATGGTGTCGATTTCTGACCCTTCCAATGATTGACTCAAACTACAATAGAGAATAGAAAACCTGTCAATCTTAGCTTGATCTTGTGCAAATTTTACTATTAGTCATCATTTCATACATCTACGCGTAACTTGATTGGTTTTCCTAGAGCCATGAAGTGCTTATATTTGTTTTCCCAGGCTTTGCAAAAATGACTTCCTTTAACTTCAAATATGTGTTTTGGAATTTGAAGCTCTTTCAGATTTTTGTCTTTGTCATAATTTGAAATTTTCATTTATTAGTAGCTGCATTAATCAAGTTCTTTCTATTCAATTAAATACTATTTCCCAGGAATTTGAGCCTTATCCAAAAGTTTACACTACTTCATATGTCTCTCACAGTGAGTTGATTTCATACAAGTCAAGTAAGTTGTACTTTCCTTTAAATATTATTGCATATTCTAGCTTTAATATTTATTTTTTGTTAATATTCATATTTTATTTATCTTATTCGCCTGACAACCTTTTAAATAATTGTCAGGCCCCCATTCAAAACCCCAAAACCCCTTAGTGAGGTTTATAAGTGCTTTGATTTGTAGGGTATTGTTGGGGTCTTATTGGGGTTAGTAGAGAAATTAGGCCAATTTGCAATATGAGAAATAGAAATTAGCGAAATTTAGGGTCTATATATGATCAGAAATATTTAGATTTACTGCTTAAGCTAAGGTATGGTACGAGTATTAATATAGATTAAGTCAAACCAGTACTGAATTATGATGCTATAGCAAAGCTCTTACACAAGAGTGCCTCTACTGTTAGGTATCACTGCATGTTAGCTGTTTAGCATTTTATTTCAGGCACTTGAAAGCATCCTGCAAGAAAACAAAAGTTCTCACAGCACCATATTGACTACCTCTGCGACTCGAAGACTTTGAAGTATTGGGCACACTTTCCATTAGACTAGCGAGCTGTGATGTTTCATCGCAAGTTTCCTGACATGTGTATCTCTCCTTAGACTATAGTCAATATTTATAGAAGAAATGGTATTACTTTCAAGACTGTCAACAGAGTGAAGAGAGTGATTGATTTTACAGTGCCATTTTATAGTAATAATTTAAACTATATATATGATTAAATGAAGAGGGCTATTACTAATAACATCAAGTTCATACACGCTGATGAAGCTGTATTCATCTTCAACACTTTTATTAATAAGTCTTGGTATAAGAAGTATGATAATATAGAAGTTTATGACTAAAAAGTGAAGGTAGTCACCCATGCAATATTAGCTGGTATAAGTGAAGATTCAGGCTTAGAGAGTTATGTTTTTCACCCTCGCTCTATTAAGCGAGAGTAGTATATAGAGTTCCTACATAAACTCAGAGAGAAGTTTAGTAACCAAGAGATCATCCTGTTTGTTGATAACCTTTCAGTTCATAAGACTAAGGAGTCTAAGAAAGTTTATGAAGAGTTAAACATAACTCCTGTATACAACGTTCCTTATAGCCCCTAATTTAATGGAATTGAATTCTACTGGAGCTAAATCAAGACTCACTACAAGAAGCTGCTGCTGTATCATCTTATGCATGACTTGCCCATCGATACAGTTGACTTAATTCGAAGCAGCTGTAAGAGAGTGAGCATAGATAAGACAACAATTTGTGCTATAGAGGGAAGAATGATGTTTATAAATAAGTTTTAGATTTAAACGAATGAATATATTCACATATTAAATTAACCCAGAAAGGGATTTGGCTTCTCTTTCTTCTCCTCTTCTTATGGCTTGCCTGGGCCCATGTTTCTTCTCTTAGTGCCAGCTCCTGCATCTATGTTGATTTCATCTGGTTTTTAGACATCTTTATAAAGCCTCTTGCTCACCTCATAAATTGTCTGCGACTTTCTTTCTCTGTGAACCTTTGCATGCTTTTTCATAAGATATATGCCAGTGCCAGATTTTCCTGCAAAGTTATATGTCAAAGCTTACTTGAAAGGTAAGGATGCTTCTTAGTTCCTCTAGCCAAGCTGAGCTTATTAGAATGCCTTGCTTTTTCTAGTCTTCAGGAGGGATAGAATATCGTTTCTTATGTGCTTCTTCAATTATTTCTCTGAGATACTCCTCTTTTATTGTACCAAGAACACAGAAGAAGCTCCTTTCTGGAAGTTTTTTAGAGTTGTTTCTTGGTAGGAAGATAAACTTCCAACTCTTCATCTTTCATCGCATCCTCGTAGAGATTAGTGACTGAAATCTCTGGGTAGTTTGGTATTTTTATCAACTTTATTTCATTGTTTTTAAGGCTTTCTTCTCATCGCAGAGTATCGCTTTTAGGAATGAGATTTTGGTACCTTCCATCGTTGGAAGGAATAAACCTTTTATAGTGTATGATTAAGTATATGTCACATGCTTACCATGCTGAGTGAGGTATCTTTAGAGATCTTCCTTGCTTCTAAATCTTGAGATCATTTCTTAAGCTTCAACCCTCTTCATTGGAGTACTTATAGATTCCATCCTTGTTCCTTCTCTTCTTATTGAATTTCAAATTATAATATATAGAGTTCTGGATCCTACTATTAAAAATCTTAGTATTAAATATGGGCATCTTATAGGAGGTCAATCTGGTAAGGATACGTGGAGAAAGCTGGCAGAAGCTGTATCAAACTTTAGAGATGGAGCTCCATTATTATCAATTTAGTTCCATTAAATTAGTACTAAATTTGTTTAAATTTAATTAGTACCGGTACTAAATTCGTTTAAATTTAATTGGTACCAATTTAATAGTACCAAAACTTAATTAGTACCAAGTTTTAAACTAATGAGGTTTTAATTGAAAAGTTCCAAAATGGTTCAAAACCTAATTGGTACCAGTACCAACTCGATTTTATACTTGGTTGGTAACTAAATCGAAATTATTAAGTATGAAATTAGAAAAATTATATTTATAAACTAAGCATAAACATGATCTCTAACACCTTATATTCAACCATAATTGTTGTCGTATCAACTCCTATACAGAGTGACTATAGCCAGAATAGTTATTAGAGCTTTATAATAGAAATTTAAATTTGAATTTAAACATGGCGTCCAACTTAAATCGTAAGGCAGTTTCTCTTGGAACAGGTCAATCATTACTCAACTTTGGTCCTCCAAGAAACCAGAAGTAATTTATATTGAAAAGGAGGTTGAGCTAAGAGCTCTAGAGTTTGAAGCTGAGGTCTTTAAAATATAAGTTTAAATCAAGAGGTAGAGTGCAGAGATAGGAGTTTAAATATAAGTTGAATTGGTTGAGGAAGATAAGGAACAGCAACCAATTGAAAAAATTCAAATATTTTAATGTGAAGACTGCTAAAATTTCTTCTCAACTGAGTCGAGCTTGAAGAGGCACATTATAGAAGTACATTCTGGCGAAGCCAAGATTTATTTTAAACATGACAAAGTGGATGGAAGGTACCAATGCACAACATGCATGAAGTCTTATACTACTCAGCCAAAGTAAAGAGGCATATGCAAAAGCACCACTTAAGTGAATTCCTAATTAAAGATGAAGAAACTTAAAAGCTTATACCTGCTAAAAGAAAAAATAATTCTCTTGAGTCATAAAGAGAACAGGAGGAAAGGCTCAAGAGGCAGAAGCGTTTTGAATCAATGAATCAGCCAGCAAATGGTACTCTTATAGCATGTCTTTAAGAGAGAGGTATGTATATACCTGCATTGAATGCAATTGATATTGAAAGCTGTATTGAAAATTACTTGTATTTTGACTTGCCAAACAAGGCTAAGCTGATAGTGGTTGATGAGTATGCTTACAAAGTATATCCTTTCAAGTATCTCATTAAAAATGAGCAGTATCAAAATGAATTTGCAAATGAATACATAATACTGAGGGAGGCTTAGAAAAAATAGTTTAAGAACTTGCTTAGACTTGATGGAGTTATTTTTGGGCATGGCTTTGTTGCATTAAGACTGAAAAAGTTTGAAATGACTTTAAGAGAGTATCTCTATCATAATAGATACCCAGATGATTTAAATGAGATACTGTCAGAAATGATTAAGGGTGTTTTAGAGCTCTATGAACTTGGGTATGTACATAGAGATTTGAAGCCTGAAAATGTTATGTTAAATCTCTGTTCTTTAGAAATTGTAGTCATTGATTTCAATAGAGCAATAAGATAAGAAATTGTGACTTTGGCTAAGGTGCTTGGCACTCCAGGATACTTTCCAATCAGGGAGAAGTGGACTAATGGCTCTGTTTAATGGGATTTATGGGCAGTTGCTGCCATAATCTTAGAGTGCGATATGGAAAATATGTCTTACTTTGGAACAAAGCACGAAAAATAATCAATAAGTTTGGCTTCTAAACATATACAACAGGAAGATGTCTGCAATGAAATCAAGAAGCTTGTAGAGATGATAATCGTGAGAGCTCCAGCTTATCCAAGATAATCGCTAGAAGACATACATGAAGCACTCAAGAGTGCTAGATTCAAGAGGTACCACAAAGATAAGCAGATAAAATTTGTTTGAATTAAATACAATAATACTCATTAAATATTCATTAAATTCACAAAAAACCTGCGTTTTCTCTACTAACCCCAATAAGACCCCAATAAGACCCCAACAATACCCTACAAATCAAAGCACTTATAAACCTCACTAAGGGGTTTTGGGGTTTTGATTTTTTAATAATGATTTTAAGTATAATCAGTATCAATGATTTAAAAATTTTTTTTTGACTTTCAATATAATTGCTTTTTTTATTTTTCTATTTTTTACTATTAGTTTCCTTTTAAGTATTGTTAATTCCTTTTGGTTTTAGATAAAGTCCAAATGGCTTTTATAGGGTGCCTATTTGAATATCTTATATGATATTGATGGACCCTTTATATTTAATAGGGATACTTAGAACAATGTTCTAAATCCTTTTCTATATCTCTTATTTACTTTTGGAACCTAATATCTAAAATTACCTCGGCTGACAATTATTTAAAAGATTGTCAGGCCTGACAATTATTTTAAAGATTGTCAGGCCAGATCAGTATTTTAAAGATAAACCGAATTCTTTACAACAGCATCTTAACATAATTCTTGAAATTCATAAATCATGATCGAGAATATTTTAAGTTTTAAGAAAATTCGACTAGCTTCATCAGAAGCCATTAAGATGTATAATAATATGCACAAGAAAGACTTTATTTAACTTGACTTTTATGAATTATTTGAAAATCTTTTGGCATCCTTGACATTCAAGTTTCTTCAGGAGTTATTCTGCTCTTTGAATTCTATTAAAGATGCTGCATTATTTAGTCTTGTTTCAATGATTCGCTCTCGATTAAAGCTTTAGAATGGTGTAAGGCAGTAATTTAAGATGAAATCTTCTGACTAAATTTATCCAATGTTTGCTTTCATTGTCAGTTTTTTAAATATTTTTTAGTATTCTTTGCTGTTTTCCTTTAACATTTATTGAGTTTTGTTTTTATTATTATTGTAGAAGTTTATAAGTACTTGTAGTTTATTAGCGATTTTGAATATCCACAACTTAAATATTTTTACTTATGGTATTTTGATAAATAATAGAGTTCTAGTAATTCATAAGGATTAATTGACTCAAAAATTTAAAGGTGATTTTCTAACCATTACATGGTTAAATTTTCACCATAATTTAGAAATCAAATTTACACAAAATGCAACTAATCAAACCTGAATCATAAATATAGTGATGTAATTTATTTGAGTTAAGAAATTACCTAAATTATTCGTATTCATATTGCAATTGAGATTAATCAGACTGAATTGATTAACTCTAAACTTTATCATTCACAATAGCGGAGGCATAAAGATTTTAAAACTTAAACTAAACTTTAAATAAAAGTTTATTTAGAATATCCTCTACAAATTTTGATTCAATTTATTTTGAACTTGCAATTATTCAAAATAACTACCTGTTATTATTAAAATACACTCACTCTATATACAAATTTTTCAATTATTATGTAGATAACTATGATTTTAGTTAAAAGAAAGGATTATAAAATTTGAATTTTTCGAATTATATGAGTTTAACTTTATCAAAATGCACTAAAATATTAATAAATCTTTTGAAAATTGTAATATTTAGGTTACTATATATTAAAGAAAAACAGTTTCAATTATTTATTTACATAGTTATTCATATAGTCAAATAGGTCATATTCCTATTCTTTGCTTTAATTATAAGCTATTATAACTTACTTTTCCACATATTTTAAGAATAATAAAATAGTGTATTCACATAAAACTTAAATCAAAATAGATTTATTTGTAAATAGCATAGTATTTTTTTATAATTCATTTTTTTACCCTAATAAGATCAATGATATTTTTCATATTAACAGTTTCTTTCAAAAATATTATTTTTTATAGGTAAACTCTTGTTATTCAGAGTTATTTATTCATTCCAAAAAATATTAATTAAGCATTTGTAAGTGTTGGTCTGTAATGATACTTAATCTATCAAAATATCTAAATTGAAAATTTACAAATATATATATGAATATTTCTAATTAATTTCTTTTTGTTTTTAACTTAGATTTGGTTAAGTCTATGCTCTATTGGAATTTTAATGTAAATGATTCTGTATACTTTAATTTGAATTGAGTAAACTCTGAATCTCAATTTGCTATGTAGATGCAGTAGCGCTGCAAGAAGTCTTTTATCAATTAGAGCCAGTAGATATCTAACTAATCCAGGAGTTAACTTCTTGCTGATTCTATTCTCTAAACAACATAGATGAGTCAAAGGATAGCTGTGAAACACTTTTGCATGATTACTAAATCTAGTTATTTTATGAAACTTGAGTTTAGGTTTAAGTTGTAAAAAGGGTTCTCATTGAAGAATCATTATGGAGTGAGGATTAGATTGATTTAATAGAACTTTAGGAGGAACTTTATTATAGAATTTTCTGAATCTTATCAAAATTTTTATCGGTTCTTCTTGATTTCCGAAAGTTTTCAAAAACTGACAAATAATATTGATTTAATTTCTAAAATCTTTATCGTTTAACACTTGATTAAAAAATAAATTGTTTATGTTTAAATTCCTATTAAAATAATATGCTTAATTCCAATATTTTCATTTGTATTTTTTTTTATTAATTCTTAAATTAAAAATGTTTTTATTGTATTCATTGGCATTTTTTTAAAAATTAATATAAAATTTTTTATATTTGATTTTTGATGCTGTTTTTATCTTGAAATTCGATCTTTGTAAAATTATAGGGTCTAAATAGTCTTCTCAAATATATCTTCTGATACCAAAAGATCAAGATTAGTTTACCCAGATATATTGATTAATGAATGATTCTTATGCTATTGAAAGCAGAGTTCACAATGGTTTTAGTCACAGGTTTAACAATCCAAAACACCAAAACCCTCTATATATATATGACTGTTTGAAATTTTAAAATATTAATAGAATAAATTTCTAAGGATAAAAAAACAGATAACAATGTGTATTGCAATAAATTAGATTTAAGAACATTAAATCATTGAATTTATATTATTTCAATGATAGTATTAGGATTTAAATATACCATTCTAAGATTAATACTATAAAAGTATAATTGAAATGTGAAAAATAAATTTTACCAAGCCATTTTAAATATTCGGGTATTATCTTAGATTTTGAAACATATTACAATCATTTTTATACATTAAAAAATGGATAAATTTACAATTATATGAGGATAAGTTAGTTTAGCTGCATAAAGCAAGCCATTAGGCAAGAGATAAAATTTTGCAACCACATGCACCTGCCAGAGTCAGCATCTAAGAATTCAATCTGTGGAAAAGATTACAATCAGAATGAGTTTGAAAAAAGATGCAATTTTTGGCCGCCCCCTACTGATGTTGATTATCAACTTATTATAAATCATTTGCTGATTAATGATGGGCAAGCATGGATCGTTCTAACTATTATAAAATTACCAGCTATGCTTATTATTCCTACTTGAAAGAGACTTGCATTTTCTTATTATGGTAGTGGAAGAAGATCAGGTTAGCAACCATCAATTTGGAGAGATGGATTTTAAAATTGAAATGGTGGCTGCTTCCATAAGAATGTTTTGCTCAAATATGAAGTAGTCTATCAGATTGATGTTACGGTGCTTACTATATTGGATAAATTGAGGAAGCTAAACTTTTGGGAGGTTGCTAAAAACTTTGAATTTATAGTCTGTGGTCCATTTGCAAGCAGTGAGGGGAAAGAAACCGTTAAAACTAGATTCACAAGCCAGCAAAAAGGTCTCCGCGCAAGAGTATTAATTTAACATTTCTACAAGATCAATAGTTGCGGATTTCATATATTAGAATTGAATAAAGGAAAAGAGAAGCAGCTACAATAATCTCATTTGTGATTACAATTTGAGGAAATTTCTAAAATATGAGGATTCCAACATAATCTCGCTTGACCTTTGTACTTTATTACAAATTTACCAGCATGGAAGAAAGTATGAATATAAAAAAAACATAAGCTTGAATCCATTATGAGTCTTAGAGTATTTTACCACAAGCAATCACATTATTATTGAAAGTCATAATAAAAGGCACTATATTTAAAACTTCAACTTCTAAAATCATTAAGTTGATTTATCCTACCATTTCTTTCGCAGATAGCATTGATGCAGGCCGGAAGCATAGTTTAGATCATTCTGAAACAGATGAGAGACGAATATGAGGAACTTAATCGGAGTACGAGTCTAGCAATCTGTGGAAGCAACTAAATACATAATTTTGTCAGTAAAGAAATCCATTTACGTAGTCCCTGATTTTGCATCATTGCTACAGTAAAGAATTATTTTCAAGAATGAGGACTGCTCAAGGAGTCAGATGGAAGAGGCAAATGATTAGCAAAATTCCAAAAGGAATAAATTTTAGTCGAATGGTTAATCTTGCCAGAGTCTTCAATAATCAAGTTAAGATGGCCGCTTTGTTGAGAAAGTCGCAATTTGCTTTAAAATGATGCTCCCGATTACTTAAATAGTCTATTTCAGCTCTAGTAAATTATGATGAGACGAAATTTTCAAGATAATCTGCTTTATCATAGATGATGAATGACCAGGAAATGAGAGATTTATTTGACTTTCAACTAGAATGTGTGAATTAAATTCCAATTCACAACTTAAAGCTAATATTTACTCTAGCAACTTATTTATATGCGATGAGTAGTGTGATTTAATATATTTATACATAGACTTTAAATTCTTTTAAATTAAAGTAAAATCTAAGAATTAAAGCCTAAACCCAAATTAATTTATATACACAAAACGAGAGGAGGTCCAGGTGATCCACTACAAAAATGAGGGAGGACATAGATGAAAGATTTTTTTCTAAAAAAATGTAAAAAATAACTGCCATGGTTTTGATATGTTTAAATATAATTATTATTTGAATAAATTAAAAAAGATACGGTTTAATTAAAAAATCAAGTTTTAAACATAATTATGGATACCCCCCATGTGCCTGGAATTTTTTTTATTCCAGGCACATGAATCTGGAATTCCAAATTCGTGGGGGTCAAGCATTGTAGTGAGAAAAAACTGACCACTATTTAAGAGGGATTTCTTAAAAAATAAATAAATTTCTAAATTCTCTTATTTTGCTTAAAATTGCATAAAAATAAGAAAAATAAATTTTTTTAAAGTAAAAATGTATTTTTAATTTTAATTTAATTTAGAATGCTACGTTGACAAAATGGAAAAAGTAAACTTTTCCAACAAAAATAGAAGCTATAATGTATTATTTAATCTCGTACCTCTCTTCCAGATAGTTTTAAGTTTCTTAAAATTAATAGAGATTAACCAATACTAAGAAATATCTCTTTTCTAGAGATAAATTTTAATAAAAAATTAATTATTAAATCTTAAGTTATCTAATACTTTTAAATCTAACTCATTTTTAATCATCCATATACTTGTTTATAAATACCAGTAATTGAAAATCCTTTTTTCTATGGCTCTTAGCTAAGCTTGGATTTACTATTTAAGATATTTCCGAGTTTAACCAAGAATTTAAAATACCAATTGGAAAGATTTTTCAATTATTACTGCTCCCTATTAACTATAATATAATGAGTAAAAGAAGACTATTCAATATCACCATTGCTAGGTCATAAAAATTATTTGTTTATACTATGATCACCATTTTTTTTTTTAACCACAATCTAATAAGTTTTATCAACCATATTTGGGTCAAAGTCTAATATTTTTTAAGTATAACTAATCTTTGACGACTCTGCTAAATTATTGTCAAGTTATTATCTAATAGAAAAACCGAATAATTAATGAATATAGAGAGATAAATAAATATTGTAAAGAAATATATAATACTTAAATACTTATTCTTACTATAGATACTAATATTATAAAAAACACTACATCGAATCTATAATCGTTTGAAAACACGATTAATATTAAATCTTATCCCTCAAATAAATCCAAAGATGCTGGCAATTAAATTGACAATTAAACTTTTGTCTATCCGAAACTTATCAGAAACCATTAATGCACAAAAATCTCTAAAAAAATAGCTTGAGATATATTTATAAGAGTGGACTACAAATAGTATAAAAGAATAGGCTTAATAATTAATTGCAAAAATGGAAACAAATAAGAGGTAGTTTAAAATAGACATATGACATTACTAAATATAATATAACATATTATCATTTTTTTTCTAAAATGGGGGTATTTAAGCACTTTATAATATTAAGACTTTATTTGTTTTCCAAATAATGGCAAAAAATATTCAAATTTATTTTTCTTATTTTTATGCAATTTTAAGCAAAATAAGAGAATTTAGAAATTTATTTATTTTTTAAGAAATCCCTCTTAAATAGTGGTCAGTTTTTTCTCACTACAATGCTTGACCCCCACGAATTTGGAATTCCAGATTCATGTGCCTGGAATAAAAAAAATTCCAGGCACATGGGGGGTATCCATAATTATGTTTAAAACTTGATTTTTTAATTAAACCGTATCTTTTTTAATTTATTCAAATAATAATTATATTTAAACATATCAAAACCATGGCAGTTATTTTTTACATTTTTTTAGAAAAAAATCTTTCATCTATGTCCTCCCTCATTTTTGTAGTGGATCACCTGGACCTCCTCTCGTTTTGTGTATATAAATTAATTTGGGTTTAGGCTTTAATTCTTAGATTTTACTTTAATTTAAAAGAATTTAAAGTCTATGTATAAATATATTAAATCACACTACTCATCGCATATAAATAAGTTGCTAGAGTAAATATTAGCTTTAAGTTGTGAATTGGAATTTAATTCACACATTCTAGTTGAAAGTCAAATAAATCTCTCATTTCCTGGTCATTCATCATCTATGATAAAGCAGATTATCTTGAAAATTTCGTCTCATCATAATTTACTAGAGCTGAAATAGACTATTTAAGTAATCGGGAGCATCATTTTAAAGCAAATTGCGACTTTCTCAACAAAGCGGCCATCTTAACTTGATTATTGAAGACTCTGGCAAGATTAACCATTCGACTAAAATTTATTCCTTTTGGAATTTTGCTAATCATTTGCCTCTTCCATCTGACTCCTTGAGCAGTCCTCATTCTTGAAAATAATTCTTTACTGTAGCAATGATGCAAAATCAGGGACTACGTAAATGGATTTCTTTACTGACAAAATTATGTATTTAGTTGCTTCCACAGATTGCTAGACTCGTACTCCGATTAAGTTCCTCATATTCGTCTCTCATCTGTTTCAGAATGATCTAAACTATGCTTCCGGCCTGCATCAATGCTATCTGCGAAAGAAATGGTAGGATGAATCAACTTAATGATTTTAGAAGTGAAAGTTTGAAAAATAATGCCTTTTATTATGACTTTCAATAATAATGTGATTGCTTGTGGTAAAATACTCTAAGACTCATAATGGATTCAAGCTTATGTTTTTTTTATATTCATACTTTCTTCCATGCTGGTAAATTTGTAATAAAGTACAAAGGTCAAGCGAGATTATGTTGGAATCCTCATATTTTAGAAATTTCCTCAAATTGTAATCACAAATGAGACTATTGTAGCTGCTTCTCTTTTCCTGTATTCAATTCTAATATATGAAATCCGCAACTATTGATCTTGTAGAAATGTTTTCATTATCCATAGCATTTTTTAGCAAACTTTAAATTTAGTATCTGAATTATAAGCAAATAATTTTTATCTGATTATTAATTGGAGTCAAGTCTCAGCATTAGAAATTTCACTTGGAAATTCATCCTTGATAAAAACCTGAGAATTAGTGGCTTCCTAAACAGAGCATTCAAATAAAGTATCTTCAACCAAATTAATCCGTTATCATAGAAAGTCATCCAAATTTCATGAACTGTCATCTTATAAATCAGCAGATTGAAATTATCACAGTATTTGTTCAAGAATTACAACTCTTAAATTAATACTCTTGCGTGGAAACCTTTTTTCTGGCTTGTGAATCTAGTTTTAACGGTTTCTTTCCCCTCACTGCTTGCAAATGGACCACAGACTATAAATTCAAAGTTTTTAGCAAGCTCCCAAAAGTTTAGCTTCCTCAATTTATCCAATATAGTAAGCCCCGTAACATCAATCTGATATACTACTTCATGTTTGAGCAAAACATTCTTATGGAAGCAGCCACCATTTCAATTTTAAAATCCATCTCTCCAAATTCATGATTGCTAACCTGATCTTCTTCCACTACCATAATAAGAAAATGCAAGTCTCTTTCAAGTAGGAATAATAAGCATAGCTGGTAATTTTATAATAGTTAGAACGATCCATGCTTGCCCATCATTAATCAGCAAATGATTTATAATAAGTTGATAATCAACATCAGTAGGGGGCGGCCAAAAATTGCATATTTTTTCAAACTCATTCTGATTGTAATATTTTCCACAGATTGAATTCTTAGATGCTGACTCTGGAAGGTGTGTGTGGTTGCAAAAATTTTATCTCTTGCCTAATGGTTTGCTTTCTGCAGCTAAACTAACTTATCCTCATATAATTGTAGATTTATCCATTTTTAAATGTATAAAAATGATTCTAATATGCTTAAAAATCTAAGATAATACCCGAATATTTAAATTGGCTTGGTAAAATTTATTTTTCACATTTCAGTTTTGGAGGAATACATTTGAAATTGGTAAAATCATTCTAATTAAATTAATTATTATTCAAAATCTTGGCAGTTAAAGTTGGCTAATTTAAACGATCTTTAGCTTATTTGATAGAGAATTTAAAATTACCTGGACTTTTTTATTGGCGGTACTATTTTATCTCGTCCTTGGAGCAAGATAACTCGACTTTAATTAAACACCTCTAAATTCATTAATTTTTACCCTCACATTAAAGTCGAGTTATCTCGCTCCAGGGACGAGATAAAATAGTACCGCCAATAATAAAGTCCAGGTAATTTTAAATTCTCTATCAAATAAGTCTAAGATCGTTTAAATTGGCCAAATTTAACTGCCACTAATTTGATTTAATATTTATTAATTTAATTATAATGATTTTACCAATTTCAAATGTATTCCTAAAATTATACTTGTACAATAATTATATATATTTATTCTGTTTGTTTTTTAAATAATATTCTCATAATTAAATTAAAAAAAGCTAAATAGATTCAGAAAGATTTACTAAAGATAGTGTTATATAGAAATTAAAAATCTAGCATTAAGAAGTTGTAATGATTTTTTATTTTTAAATTTACTATTATCTATTCTTTATCTTGAGATTAGAACTTAAAATTTCATAGTTGCATAATATATTTTTTATATTATTTTATGTTTTAGTTATTTAATATAAGATTTATTTCTACTATTATAGAATTTGATGAGATAATCACAAATATATTCCAAAATAAAACTAAAGCTACAAAAGTTTTACAAAATAGAATTTCACTTTTTATTAATCCTATTTTATGAATACATAATTAAGTATATAGATTTTAAATAGTCATGAAAACAACTTTATTTATTAATATCTTTATCAATGAGTTGAATTTAATAGCATAATCTATTGATTTAAATTACATATAATCTATATTTGATAAAGTGGTCTTGATGCTCTTCACAGACTATTTCCAGGAAATCTTTTTTAGAATATCTTATCAAGATGAAGCTGTTGACTTTGCTCAAATCTATGTTCTCAAAAGTGTGGGTAGAATTTATACAATAAACCAACAAATCTGAGTGATCTAATTGAGCTTCTCCTCTCAAGAGTATTTTAGTTTGAATACATTCACTAGCAAAATAATGAACAAATAATCTATAAATTTATTATGAATTTAGACAGTTTATCATTATTGAAGTAATTTATTAATATTTAATAAATAAGATATATTTAAATTCTTGGCTGACAATGTCATTGCAGGGAAGCATGATAGGTTTTCTCTAGTCAAATAAAAAGGTGGGCACATATTTCGCAGGCTTGAGTGCTGATCATTGAGTAAAAATTGAATGAATTTCCAGAAATAAATGAATAATCAAGAATTTATACATGCTATTTTATTACTAATTTTATTTAAATATATTAAAATGGCACGTATCTCAAAATCGATAAAATTTCGAGATACGTGCAAAATAAATCGAATTAATTAATTAAGTTACTAATATTTAAATAAAAATGAAATATATTTTGTAGTAATTGAAAATTCATAATATATTTAAATAACAAAATAGAAAATTACTAAAATATTTATTTAATCACAAGTAATAATTTTAAAATTTATAAACTTGATTGGTTGCTAATTTATAATAAATTAAATTTAAATAATAATTATAATATGAATTTTCAATTACTACAAACTATATTTCATTTTTATTTAAATATTTGTAACTTAATTATTTAATTCGATTTATTTGGCACGTATCTCGTAATTTTATCGATTTTGAGATACTTGCCATTTTAATATATTTAATAAAATAGCATGTATAAATTCTTGATTATTCATTTATTTCTGGAAATTCATTCAATTTTTACTCATTGTAAATTTTAATTTATTATTTATAATTAAAGAAGTTTATATGATTTTATACTCCTATGACAAAGACTATTATATTATATATAAAATAAAATAAAATTCAATGAAAGAATTAATTTTATTCATTAATAAATTAACAGTTTAAGTTATTTCTATCAAATATCATAATAAAGTTTAAAGATTATTTTATTAAAGAAAATTTTATTAAAAAATATATATAAAATTATATATTACCTTGCACTAAATAATTTAATCTGTATTTATAATTCATATAATCTTAACATGTAATTAATAAATTTTAATATAATTGACAAACTCATTGAAAAATATAAATTTTTATATAACTTGATAATTCATTATCTTTTAAGAATTCATTTTGTTCATAATTATTTGATTTTAATGTTTTCCCTAAAAAATATTTTCAGGAAAATATATTTCATACATCTCAATCTCATCAACAGTAAATCTACTGGCTCCTGCCAAGTAACTCCATCTAATCTCAATTAATTAAATTTCTAGGTCTATGTTATCCAGAATCCATTAAATAAAATTATTTGTTTTTAAGGTATAAAATAATAATATACCCCGACCTAAGATCTTTACTCTTTAAAGGCAATTAGTTAATTTATAGGTTTTATATAATTTGATTATGTTAAATTAAATAGAAAGTTCTATAAGACATGAATATATTATTAAATTAGAAAGTTAATTAATTGCTGGGTAAGGAACCAATCTCACTCAGGACTTTCTAATATAACTTTCTACTATACTAAGGCCTGCTGAGGGGAGGGGGGCTTGCTGGGTTCACCACATTAGGGGCCAGTCGGCGGGGTTCAATTTGTCTCTATTCCTAAACTCCTCGAGTTGACTGTACGTTCAGGATTTCCCTGCAATTGATGAGCTACCTGGCGTGAGTTCAGTTTCCTAGGTAGTGGGGAGTAGGATGAAGGTGGTGCTCAGCCTTCAACAGTGAGAAGATGAAAGCCATAGAAGTCAACGATAAGGTATTTTCTCCCACACCAAGTTCGGTTATGAGGCTACCACAGCAAAGGACAGAGACTACATTCTCAGCAGCGGTGGGACTTGGTAAGAGTTTTCACCACCCTTTTTTTAATTGTTTACAGGAAGCAGAGCTCTGCGGGAAGTACTCCCCGCCGTTAGTGCAAAAATGCACCAACAAAAGGGACTCTTACTTCTGTTGCATATCGGTTTAGAGTTGTGTGGAATGAGGACCGGGGTGGTTTTTCGGAATTTTTGTCTTCATGGCTATATACGTCACGGATTGACAAATCGACTCACTCAGATACTTCTACGTCACGACTAAGATTGATGGTTTTATTTCAGTATTAAAAAGTGATATGTTAAATTTAATTTGAAATTACTCATTAACTGCAAAGACGTGAATATATCCAGGACACCTCAAGAGAAGATAAAAAGTTAAAGTGATAGTCTATATAACAAATTCTAACTCAAATTTAATCATAATTGCTCTTCAAAATAAGTAATTTTATTGTGAATAATGAAATGTTTGATTTTATTCGTTTGTAATTGAAAGATGAAATGAAACAAAATTCATATCTAAAAAGTTGAATAGCTTCAAAGTATATATTTTTAAAATTATATAGAAAAGTAATCTTCTAATTAAAAACTCTATTTTTTGAATATTAAAATAGCATTGCTCGAGTAGTATTTTTTGAAATTAAGTCAATAAATAAAGTTTTATTCACCTATAAATTATTTAAAAATCTTGTGAAATTATATTTTATTAATACGCAGCGTTTTGGTAAAAGAAAATATTAAAAATACATTTATCTCACGTTCTAGCTTAAAACTTTAAAATTCTGAATTTAGGTTAACTTTAGATCAAAATTAGTCGCTTCCTCAAATGTTTCATAAATAAAATGACTATTTAAACCCGTCTCAGATTGCAAAATCTAACGTAAAATAATAGAGCTATTGGATATATATATATATCCATATTAATTTTATCATCACAGTTTATTTATAAATCAAACCAAATTCTTTTAATTAAGTCACTTAATGAATTGACATGTCGTTTTAGATCACGAGACTCATAAACTTTGTGGACAAAAATATTATATCTACGGAGACTCTTCATTTTACCTAGTTGTGGAAAATCCGGTTCTACGGTTGTGACAAACTGGTGGTTTACAATATTGATAAGAATACATAAGGGAAACATCTTACCAAGACTTGCTATTCATCTGGATAGTACTTGTCCTTTGTAGTTTTCATTTCACTATTCTAAATATTGAAGAAACTTAACCCTAAGGAGCTCCTTCAAAAATTAAACAAGTTTTCTAATTAATTGTAAAGAAAGACAAAAATACTTCATTAACACTACTTAGTACCCCAAGAAAGTGGCACTTAATTTAGATAATATAGTCCTTAAGAGCTTATTTCCAAAATTTTCAACTTTTCCACTTTACCCGATGAATTCTTCCGTTTTACTCTCGGGCCTTTTGTTTAGTTGATGTATATTAGTTACTAATAAACTAGAAATTGTTGAATAAGATCAGACCTCACATCACTAGCCGAATCACCCAGGATATATAAACTGGTGGTCCTTTTAATTAATTTTCTTATTTTACTTTTACAGTGAAATAACATAAAATTATTCTTTGATTGATTCCTTTTGATAGATGGTCAACATAACAAAAATCAATTTAAACATCCCCAAATATATATTGGACTAAAATAACTCATAGTATTTTTTCTAATTAAAACGAATAATTAATTTCGATTGTCCCTTATATCTTCCTTCAGAATTAGGATCAACTACTATTTCACCTCTCAACTCTGGTGGCAACACAAAACCTCTCCCTAAATTCGAATAGCATCGACTTTGGCCAGTGTTACAATTCAGATTTAATAATATTAATTAAAATCTCTAAGATTTCTATAAATATTAAAATCCCCAAAGATTTCAGTTATTAAAATATTTTTTTTAATTAAAAAGAAGAGAATTTGAACATATTTAAATACTTCCCAATCCAAAAGCACACAAATAATTTTATTTAAAATTTAGCATAGATTAAAAAATAATTGCTTTAATGGGTAACAAAAAGATATTTATTTGAGTTGCTTAAATTAATTTATGCATTACTTTCTTCTTGTCAATGGAGAAAATGAAAGCTTGATCGTCAAAGATAAACATTTTTAGCAAACATATTTACATTTGATTTGAGGAATTGATTTTTATAAAAAGTAAATAAGTTTAAGTTCATGAAAGTTTAATCTGATAAAATAAGACAAATTAGTGTTAAAATCATAGATGGGAATTTATATAAGCAGGACAAAAAATTGGATATAATAATTTGCCAAGTTATAGAATTTGGAAAAAATTTCATTAATTCTTTGTCAAAGTGTAGTTGAATATAAAGTAAATTAATTTTTAAACACTTTTTATCTTTATGATTTATTAGGTCAAATAATGCCATTAAAAGTAAAGTCAATCATATATTGAATTCTCTTAAGGATAAGCCCAATATAGCCGAATTCCCACTTTTAAATGGCACTAATTACAAATATTAATGATTTCTAAATAATTTAAATTTCACCAATCAGATGTACTCATATTATAATAACTTTGTAGTTTTATTTTTTACAAAATTATTTTAATGGATGTATTTTAGATGCCAATAATCAAATTTCGTAGTATAAATATCAGACTTAATATAAGTATATGGAATATTATTTTTATAAAAGTCTAAATGACTCTAGAGAATTAAAAAAAATCTAAATGAATAATTATTGAATGTTGAGTAATCTCAAATTAATTTAAACACATCACTATTTAATACTAAATCAAACCATCATTTTAATGCGTGACATATTTCAGAATGAGATGACGTGGCAGTCATGTAGATAAAATCTGGTCAGCCCCGTATCTCTTACCCTCGTGATCAGTATATGAGCACAGAGTTGGCATTACGGATTTTGAAACAGAGCCTGTGAGATTCAGCTCAGCTGAGATCGCTTAAAATAGGGCTGCTGGGTAAAACTCTTCTGGGAATATAGTTCCTGTCCTTACGCCGTTGTTGCTTATGTCCTATCCTAGGAGGAGAAAATATCTTATCGTTGCCTTGTGTGGTTCTCATCATCTCGCTTTTGAAGGCTGTTCAACTACCTTCCTGATCCTATCACTAAGGAAGCAAAAAAAACCCACGCCAAGATGCTCATCTATGCAAGGAAAGTTTTATAATGTAAAGTCTGGCCGAGGGACATTTGAATTAATTAGAAATTTTATTATCAAAATAAAATGTCTCATCGAGAGCATAATTAATATGACCAATAATTTATTCTTTTTATAATTTAAGATAAATTGATTTACATATAAAATTAAATAAGCTAAATTTAGGAAAATTTAAGCAAACCCTTTTATCTCCCATATAATGTGTTAATTATAAAAGTCTAATTTTATAATAACTATTAAAATTAGCAATAATCATGCTTACTTGTAAATATATACTTTAACCTATTATTTCGAATTAATATAGTTTTATATTTAAAATTTCTGTATAATTTTATTTCTACAATTTATGGAAAATAAGTTTATTTGTTTTATGCTGAAGAAATGTTCTTATTGTTTTCGAAAATCCACAAAAATTGTAGCCATAATATATTATTGATCTTTATTACAATAAATTTTAAAACTTAGTTTTAATTTTTTTAGATTATGATTGCTGAGAATGAAAATTATGTTAAAGCATTTTACTTAAGATTCTATATGTAATATAAAATTTAAGCGTATTTTATACAATTAGACTATTATGAAAGATTTAAGATTTTACAAAATTAACTTCTAGCTATTTTTAGTAAAATATTCTATTCTTCTTTGAAGACTCTCAGTTGTAAAAACCCATCTATAGTTCCTTAAAACAAAAGTTAAAAGGAAGCATTATTTTAGTCTGGGATTGAGTTGGCTAGGATAGAGTCTTGATGCTTCTGCACCTCAATATCTACTTGCCTAATGAATTCTTAGTATCTTCGCTTTAAAAATATAAGTAATAAATTTAAAGCTCACCAGAAATATCAGGAATAATTCAGTAAATTTATCAATAATTAAATACTGAATTTTAATCCATTTCCATTAAAAACATTTGTTATGATCAATGCTTAAAAATAATAACGTTAGTACAATTGTTATTTATAAGAGTTCTCAAGTTGGATATCTCTTCAGAAGACTCTTCCTCTGCAATAACTTAATTTTACTAAACAACTTGATTTTAACAGCTACTTTCCACGCTTGCATCTTATTGAAGAGGTTGAGCTTGATTCAAGTTTTATTAAGGGAATGGCTAAGATGGAATATGGTTCACACTCTGTTCAGAATGAGGAGAACTACCTTAATTTTAGTTAATCTGCTAGTATAACTAAAAGAGTTAATTGAAAATAATATGATTAGATTTAATTTATAATTAACAGTAAGCAAATGGATTATTTGATAAACATTCAAAGCAAATTAATACCCCTTTTTTTTAATTTCATTTAATTTATTTATAAAGTTAGTTAGGATTGCTGCTCCTTAAATCTCAAAATTTTGAGATAATCTTTGAGCTTAAGTTTAAGAAGATAAATTAAATTTTAGTTGGGTGAAGTCTATGCCATAGTGTTTGATTGAAACCATCTCGACTGTTGAATATCTTGGTATACTGAATTTTAAGCTGAATTTGTACCATTATTACTCCAACTATGGTTGCAGCATATTGAGCAAGAACATTTAATGCTGTTAAAAGAGTACTATCATAATACTAAATGTGATTTAGGAAAAAATAATTATTAAAAAAAATTATTAAAAATAATAATAGTAGTTACTAAATTCATACTCTACTGCTTTATTATTTTAAAGATTTTTAATTCATGATAGTTCCCTCAAATTTAGCAGAGCCTAACCTTTGCAATTAATTATGAATTCTTCATTTAAGAATGATACTTTTTATTTTGAGCTCAAACAAAAAATCAGCACTTTTTAGACCTTCTATATAATAAATTCACTATCAATATCAAATAAAGTATAATTATTACATTGATGCATGTTATTAGAATTTTTGGGGGGGGGGAAAGTTTCCTGCTCTCGTGATAGTTTCCTGCACTTTTTTTATATGTAAAATTTTATAAGTTTAACAATAAAATTTTTTTTACAACCCATAATTTTAAGAAATTTTTTATATCATATATGAACTGCATGAAAATATAGTGTTAAACATTATCTAATATTATATACCATTGAAAGAAATAATTATTATTTTAACAACAATTGGATAAAATATTTGGAATTTCATTAGTACAGAGAGGACAATATTATTGTTGAGATACAGAAGTCTACTAATATCAGATGGAATCTATATAGTGGATAAATTTTATCCTTGCTTGGATGGTGATTAGATTCCATGTTAATAAAGATATTGATTAATTGAAGAATAGATTAAGAAATAATATATATAAAAAAATTAGTAAAAGATTTTGCTGATAAATGTGAAAAAAATCGAATTCTAAAAATGAAAAAAAATTTAGTGCAGGAAACTAACCTAAAAATTTTTTTAATAATAAACCGGTGCAGGAAACTTTCCCCCCCCCCCGAATTTTTTTAATTATATAATCAGAATTAATTATTGATTTATTTTTCAAATCAATTCTATTTCTACAGTAATCCAAAATATGCTTTATTTTTTAAAATCAGGTATTGGCTCAATACGATCAGAAAAAGAATCAAAAACTGCTTTATAAGACTAAAGTAAAGGACCTTACGAAATCTTTATCTTTAACAGCTTAATTCTCTAAATATAGAATAATTTCCTTTAAATTTTATAAGAAAATCTGGAGATTAATTTTAATTTGTTTTCTTTATTCTACTTCAAGCTCAAGATATTGTTTAAGTGAGTTTGAAAGTTCATGATTGTAGCTTCAAAATCAGTTAGAGTCTTTTTCACATACTGTTCATAATAGGGCTTAGTGAAATAGGATTTGTTTCCACCTTTATGAAATTTGTGCTAATGAGTTATGCAAATTTCACAAATAAATTAGGCTCACTGATCTCAGTAGTATAGAATAAGGGAGTTTTTTTTAAATATTGATTGGCTTTATAAATATTTATACAATATAAAAAAGCAAACATATCTGGATGATTATCATAAACAATCGTCACAAAATCCAGGTCAGAAAGCTTTTTCTAAATAAATTTGTTGACTTTAACACAATTCAAAGTTTCAAAAGTATGCGAAGAGTTCAAACACTATATAAGAGGTCTGGAGTTTTACTCATAAGTAATAGCTGATAACATCTTGCTTTCAACACATTCTTTAAATTTATATTTTCCCTTGTATTCTAAAGTTATAAATAAATTCTTATATTTAACAGTTGATATTGTTTTCTCTAATTTTATATTTATTTTAACTTCTTGCCAGCTTTGTCATCACAAGGTAACAGATTTGGCTTTCTTGTGTTAGAGTTAAAAATTCTGTAGCAGCTCTCGCAAGTGTAATTAATGATCATTCTAAAAGATATTTAATTTAATAATTAAATTATAGTTTTCTAAATAATTTTGCTATTTTTAAACTCAATTTTTTTATTTAACCAAATATATTTTTGTGTGAAAACTACAATCAACACAGAAACAACGCGATTTAATTAAATATTAAGTTTTTATTATTATTATTATTAAATTATAAAATTTTTGACTATCTAATAGAGCTTTCTATCATAACCTCTGAGCTTAGGAAGTAGGTTGTTTTGTCTATCGCAAAGGAGTCAGTCGAAGCAGTTCAAACATAAAGTTTCTACCCTCGAGTAAAATGTGCATATAATGGTTTCTCTGCATTTGAAGAGCTTCCTGCTTTCAAAATGATTGATGAGAACCAGAAGAAAACAGTAATAAGATATTTCTCCAAATACAGTAGTTTATTGAAGCTACCACGGGGAAAATATAGAGATTACATTCTAAACCCCAAAACTCCTTAATTAGATGTTTAAGAGCTTTGATTTGTTGGGTAAAGTTTGAGTCTTATTGGGGTAAGTTGACTATTTTGCAAAATAAGAAATAGAAATTGGCGAACTATTATTAAATTTATTATGGGAAATATTTAGTTTTAGTGTTTAAGATTAAATAAGGATTGAGTATTTATAATATAAGTGATAAATTATACTTCAAATGTTGAGCTCTTATATAAGAGTTCCTCTACTGTGAGGTATCACTGCTTGCTAACTGTTTAGTATTTTAATTAGCTATTGATAACATCCTGCAAGAAAATTAAAGTTTTCTTAGCAGCATATTGACTACCTCTGTGACTCTAAGACTCTTAAATTTTGGGCACACTTCCCACTTGATTAGCAAGCTGTGATACTTCATCGCAACTTTTACGACATGCGCACCTCTCTGTAGACTATCGCTAATATTTATAGAAGGAGTGATATTACTCTCAAGACTGTCAGCAGAGTGAAGAGAGTGATTGATTTTACAGTGACATTTTATAGTAATAATTCAAACTATATTTATGATTAAATGCAGAAAGCTATTACTTATAACATCAAGTTCATACACGCTGATGAAGCAGTACTTACATTTAATGCCTTTATTAATTAGTCTTGGTACAAAGTATGATAACATATAAGTCGAAGACTAAAAAGTTAAGGTTGTTACTCACTCAATTTTATCTAGTATTTGTGAAGATTCAGGCTTAAAAACTTATGTTATATATCCTCGCTCATTTCAGAGAGAGTAGTATTTAGTTAACGTTCTTGCATAAGCTAAGAGATAAATTCAGCAAGAAAGAATTCATCGTGTTTGCTCATAATATCTCAGTTTATGAGACTAAAGAGTCTGATAAAGCTAATGAAGTTTTAGATATAAATCCAGTTTAAAACTTTCCTTAAAGCTCATAATTTAATGGAATCGAATTCTGCTGTAGTTTAATAAAATCCCACTTCAATGAACTGTTGCTGTATCATCACCTAATGCATGATTTACCTATCAATTCAGTTGATGATTAATATTATCTACAAAAGAGAGAGTAAAGATAAGAAAACAGTTTATGCAAGAGAGAAAGAATAAATATTTATAAATAAGTTTAGGTTGTCTTAAAAAATGAATGATTTCGCATATTAAGCGAACTCATTTACTAGAATTTGATTGATCTTTCTATTTTTCCTCTAGTTGTTAACTGTTACCCGTGCTCATTCTCTTTTTAACCAGCACCAGCATCTATGTTCATTTCATCAGGTTTATAAACCTCTTTATAAAATCTTTTGCTAACTTAATGAATAGTTTGAGACTTTCTCTCTCTCTATAAACTTTTGCATTCTCTTTCATTAGAAATATACCAGTTCCAGGTTTCTCTACAAAGTTGTGAATCAAAGATTACTAGAGAGATAAGGATGCGACTTAAGCTCAGCAAGCCAGGCCAAACTTATTAGTATGTCTTGCTTGTTTTAAACTTTTAGTAATGAAGTTGCGTTTCTTGTGAGCTTCTTCTATAATTTCTCTGGGATAACTTTTCTCAAAGTACCAAGAACACCAAAGAATAAACTCCTCTCTGGAAGCTTGTTTGAGAGATGTTACTTTGTTGGAAGGTAAACTACCAACTTTTTATCTTTCATAGCATCCTCGTATAGATTAATAACAGATATCTCTGGATAGTTAGGTATTTCTATCAACTCAATCTCTTAATTTTTAAATGCAATCTTCTTATCACAGAGTATAGTTTTTTGGAATGATATTTTGGTGCCTTTCATAGTTTGAAGAAATAGACCAACTAGAGTTTCTTTTAAGTATACAATATTCATTTACCATGCTAAATGAGGTCTTACTTCTGAATCTTAAGTTCATTTCTTGAACTTCAACCCTTTCATTTATTCATTGAGTGATTCCATCTTTGCTCCTCTTCCTATTTATCAATTCAGACTTCTAGCTCCTTATGTTAAAAATCTTAAAGTTAAATATAGGCATCTTATAGGAGATCAATCATATATTTATTACTCCAACTAAGGTTGCAAGATAAAGTTAAGAGCACATAATTAGTTTTGTTGTTTTATAAATTCTTTAGAGCCTTCAAATGGTTTAGTACTATCAATATATTTAGAAACTGCTTTATATATTTTGGAAATTTCTAAAATCTTAATCATTAAAATATAATTATTAATTATTAAGTTAACTTTTTCTTATAATTAATTATAATTATTAAAGTTTATTAATTTGTAGATAATTTATTATAATCCTATGCCACTTACATATTTTCATAAAATCTACTTCATAGTATAATTTCGTGAATGATTAAAACAGTAACAAAATAATTCACATTAAAATCTATGTTTATCCCAAGCCACTGAAAAATCCCCTAAAAATTAAAATACTTTTATTTAACAGAATGGGTTTTAGCGTTTTATTAGAATTATAATTAGAAGAATGAAAGCAAATCTAAAATTATACAGTTAATTTATGACAATTTATTTGATTTAAATTATTATTTTCAAAAAATTTAATGTTTATAATCAATTTCAAAAAGTCATAATGAATACTTATTAAACAAATTTTAACTTGGTATTTTCTAAATATAAAATAACTCACTCTCTCTCCCATATTCATTAATATCTTGGCCTTTTTTCTCAGGCTACAATTAATTTATAAATTAATATAACTGTTTAAAATTATATTTGACATCATCATTCTTTTTGTGGTCTGTTTTTCTACCCATTTTTTCTCCTCTTCCTCATAGGTTTTCAATTACCGTGCAGTTTTAAACCCCAAAAACATTCAATAGTTTGACTAAGTTTTCAAAGATTAAAAGCTTTAATAAAAAGAACAACAGATAAAATTAATTTGTTTATTATCAATTAGCAAAATTATTAGGACTTGAATCTTAGTAATTTAAACTAGTATAAATATTTCAGGAAAATGTTATATCAGAGTGGATATAAACATAAGATTTAAAATATAATATAAATGCGATGACATGGACTCACTCAAAAATTATAATTCTTCTGTTATTGATTTGCCTCTATTCAATTGCCATTAAACTTCACAAATTATAAACATGACACAAACTCAAGCTGAGATCAGTTTTCACTTGGTTATATTTCAAGACAATATATTACAATAAGAAAAATATTGACTTTAAATATAGTTCATAAGACAAATTTATTATATATATAAACTAGATGAATTTCAGAGGATTAATAATTCAAAGACTATATTACTAGAATAAGCATAACTAAAAAAAGAATTATGATTCAAACTTAAATAATGTTGTAGAAATACATTTTAATTTGGAAAATTAATTATAATTAAATTAATAATAAATAAAAATCGTGCCAGTTAAAGTTGTCCAATTTAAACGATCTTGGGCTCATTTGATAGAGAATTCAAAATTAGCTGGACTTTGTTATTGGCAGTACTATTTTATCGCATCCCTGGAGCGAGATAACTTGACTTTAATTAAACTCATCAAAATTCATTAAATTATACCCCCCCACATTAAAGTCAAGTTATCTCGCTCTAGCGATAAAATAGTACCGCCAATAACAAAGTCCAGCTATTTTTGAATTCTATATCGAATGAGCTTAAGATTTTCAAATTGGCCAACTTTAACTGCCACGATTTTGATTTATATTTAATTTAATTATAATTAATTTTCCAAAGTCAAATGTATTTCTACAATAAAACCATTTTGGATGGATCAGACAATATAATATAATGACTTAAAATATTATGCTATTAATCCTTGCTCAATAAGGTTTTTGTAAATAACTCAGTGATAAGTATAATTCATTAATGGAGAGACAAAAGGAAGGAATATTATTTAAGCTAAAAGTAACACCAGTATTTATTCTTTGCTGTTTTAAATTTAATTTTTAATAGTTAAATTGGAGTTATTGAAGGCTAGTACAAAAAATGGTTGCTTTTTTACATATTGGTAAATAATTTTAAGATTGATACAGTACATATCATATATAGTTAAGGTAAAAGATTATTTGGGATAATACTAATACATTTCTAAAATAGGATACTTGAAGTTTTAAAATAAATATTAGTATAAACGAATGAATAAGTAATCATAATGAATTATCTATTAAATATAATAGCCCTATTAATCCATTTCTTCTTGAATATGCTAATAATTCCAAGTTTTCTCTGTTAGAGACTGTTTATTTATATATGCTTATCAAATCTTTATCATATTATCCTCATGAATTTTTTAACTACACCTAACTATTCTACAGATTTTATCTATATAATTAACTCTGCGCTTACTTCCAGATTATCTCTTTGATATGCATTTCTTACGATTAAAAGCATAAGAATACTTTTTGAATATAGAATCTTCTATAATATTTTATGCATTTGTGCTAGATGTAGCATTATTTTCTACCTTTTCTATATATTCCTTCTCTTAATCATCACTCTCAATTACCATCGATATCATCAATTAATCTTCTTCTTATTTTAAGTTATACTATATAGCTTTGGATTGAAATCCTTGAGAATTTAGTTTCTTCTTCTTTATTCCTTAGTCTCTAAGTTAGATTTATTGAGAAAATCTTTGACTTTAAAATTTTAAATTTACTATTATTATTTTAAATTTTGGAGCAGGTGGGGAATTATATGCAGAAGTCATTATTAATGAAAATGAACGCAGCATTCTTCGTTGTTTGAATCTGATAAGTTATATCTTATATCTATGTTTCATAAAAGTCTATCGATTATGAATAAAACCATCGAATAAATAGCTACTTTTAAAAATTCGAAAAATTTTAAGCCTACTTGTTGGTGATTACCTAGTCGATAAAAGTCCCTCATTATTATATCTTAAGTTTAAGATAATAACTGTGATTGAAAAGATTAATTAATAGTTAAGTTATTTATATATAAATGTAAAAAGTAATAGTAGTAATCAAGACTTAATCACAAACAACTCAAATAAACAATGGTGAAGAGTTGTTTCATATTCATACTATCATATTCAAACTACTCACGACTACCCTCATTCAACCTAGTCTTCGATTATAGTCCTTGTCTATATTTGCATAGTCGCATTAATTAAGGTGTGCCAAATTGCTATTAATTAAGCTACGTTTGGCTAAATGGTAATTGTGATTAATTGTTAATAAGAATAAGTTCACTATTTTCAAGCACACCTATATGATAGATTAAAAACATATTTAAAATAATTAATGATACATTTAATTTCTAAAAATATCCTCTATCATCCTAGCAATCACAATAAATGCATTCATTTATTAAAACATTTTATCAATAAAAATTATTATTATTTACTAAAGGAATTTATGGGATTTATTTGCGATTATAGGGTTTGTCATCGGAAGGAGGGCTCTCTCTGTAGATGCAAGGATTAATTCTCATTTATAAAACAATCTGTCCATGATGTTGAAAGTTTTATTAAGTTTACTGGAAGAAGAACATGCTTGGTTGATTATATTATTTTATATAGAATTTATTAACGACATAAAATTTCAAGATAAAAATTATTATGGTTACAATTAATATTAGAAAATTATAAACTATGGTTTTGTTATAAGTGCTGTAGTTATTGCTTCACTATTGATTGCGAGGCTACCAATAATGGCAAGGTTTGAGCATTCAAGAAGAATGGGTTCAGTAGATTTTGTACCGGCAATGCTGTTGGTGGCTATTGTGCAGGCAAATACATGTAAGATATTTTTATTTTAGAAGAGATTTGGGGAGAAAAATGTGGCACTAGGTTAAACACTTGATGGAAGGCCGGGATTTTGTTAGGTACTCATTTGTTGCTGCAAGAGGTGGCTGTTTTAGTTTCCTAAATGAAAAAGCAATATGCCTTAAAATTCATGGCTGTTTGTTGTGACATTGAAACTCGAGTTAGTGGTGCCAGAACCTTAATTATAGGAGCTATAGGTCAAGTTAGAATTGTTCATTTTAAATTTTTTTAATTGATTCTACGCAATTTAACTATTATTGAATTATTATTCATTCTATTATTCAAATGATTGAAATAATTATTTATTATCATAAAAATATAAATTAATCTTTATTTCTCAATATATCTTTAGATTTTAATATATTTTAATTTCTTCTTTCTTTTTTTAATCACATTATTAAGTATTACAATTAATTATCTGTCCATTAAACATTATTAATCATTTATATCAAATATGTTAGTATTAAGTATTATTAATCCTCTTAATGTTATTTCTAACTTTAGAAATAACTGCTAATCGTTGATACAGAGAGAAAGAAGAATAGTATTGATCGAAGAAATTCTTTAAACTGAAGTGCATGTAAATAGTTATATAACCCTGCGATGCCCAAACAATAGTATCAATAAATGTAATAAATTGAATTGAACACTTTACATCTTTTTGATTCACAAAGCCTTGTACCTATCGAAATATAACTCTTATCTTAACTTAAGCTATAAAATCTATTATTTTCAATCAAGAAGAGCTTTTATTTTAAAAGAAAGAAAGCTAATACCGAAAATAGTTAAGCCTAAATTTTAAAATACATAATTTTTACAACCTTACTTCTGCATTAATCAATATTAGTGCTAAAAAGTAGCGAATTCTCCCAAAAATGTGAAGTAATATATTCTGTATCATATATCTACCACTAATTTATCGAATAAAGATAGTTGAGATTTAATAATGGCATAAAATGAAGGTTTTTATGACTTTTTCTTCCCAAAGTGAAATATCAACTTAACAGTTATATATCTGCTTGTATATGAAAATAGAAAATTGTATTTTATTAAAATTTTCATTATTAGCATTCCAATTTAATTAATTTGACTTTATTAATCGTTCATTTTTTCAAAATTCTTGGAATTAATAACTATTCTAAAGAACGTATTTAGCTTTAAAAATTGGTAATAATACAAATTTGATCATATCTACTGGATAATAAACTAACTATTATTTAATATATTATTTATATATATTCTGCTCTTTGTGTGGAGATTGAATCCAACATTTTTGAATATTTTATTATTAGTAATTAGCTAATAAAGTATGAAGGCAGATTAAGATCTATATTATTTCATATTTGTAGAAGTTACTTCTATAAAAATTTAAAAATATATGTTTATAAAATAATTTTATTTGATTCTGACTGTCATTACATGAATGCATGACTGACTTAGTAATTATAAACTTCGTGTAACTATCTTAAGAGTAATTCTAATTGATATTTAAGTTGAAGAATTTATTATAAATTACAGAGTTAATATTCATTTTAACTCATTTAAATTGAAACAAAACACAACACAGATATGCTATTATTAACACAGAAATAATGATGTAATTAAATAGTAAGCTAATAATGATAATAATCTATTCAGAAAAAAGAATTATAATTATTTAAGAAAAAAGAATATGCTTGTTTTCTTATTCTTATAAATTCCTTTAAAAAGAATAAAGTATTCTTGGTTTTTATAAATTATAGAATTATAAAAAGGTTTTTGTGTATTCAATTATTAAGTAATGGATTTTAAGACAAGATTTCAGGGGAAGACCTCTATGATTACCAATGATTAATTATTTAAAATATAAAAGTAATTAATAATTTTATTGCAGTTTTGGCTTTTAATGCAAAATATAATATTTAATATAATAATTATAAATGATGGGTGTATGAAACAGCTATATCGATGAAAAATGTACCAAACAATAAAGTTGATATGGCAAGTATTAGCATAATAATTTCAATAAATTGCCTCAAGAAGATCAATATTCTGAGGGAATTACATATGGAAATAACAGCTAATCAAATGGTTTCAACAATCACATAGAGCTCATCTCAAATATTTTAAGACTTTTTACAGCTTAGATTTATATCAAATTTTTACTTTGTTAGATTTTGAGGGTTCTTCAACTCAATTAAAGAGCATATAAATATTTATTAAATGGGTTCTCTTCTCATTCGACATCCTTCGGAATAGGGGACGGAATTAATAATTATTAGTAAAAGCAACAAACGCAATAATCACAGTATAATTAGAACCCTTAATTTATGAATAGCACAGCTAATTCCAATCACTCTTATTTTAGTAAAGATGGTATCAATGGTAAAATTTCTATCAATATTTTTACTATATTAAAATATTTAAGAATTTAAATATATTATATATTTTTAATTATAATTATTACTATGAAATGGTAATTAGGGGTAGATTAGTGGAGGAGGCAACTTTTATTAATCTTACTAATTGAATGATTTGGAAAACTTGCATGCTGATAATATTTATCTTAAATGATGATCAAATATGGCTTAAGCTCTCTAGAAAAGAAATAATAGCAGCAACAACGATTTTATTAGTTTATAAATTCCCATTAAAAAAAAACATTAGATATAATTATAATTAACGATGATACATTCGGACATAAAACTAAATCACATAAAATACTGTTTATTCTGGCTTTCAAATTGGGGCTTAAAGTGGCATGTCAATTGCGATGAGAAGGAAACGGAATAGAGATGCCCAACTTGGCGTAATAAATACTTAAAACGATATTAATCAGAGTATTTATCAATTTTATTATGATGATTATATATAGAAACTGTCTGCCTCGATTATGAGAGTGGGCACATGTATTTCTATTTTATAATCAGACAAGTATTGCTACGAACTAACCTCATCATAATCACCTAAATCCATTCTCACACAACTATAACAATAATGCTATAAGCCAAACCAAGTAATTAATAGCAATGCTGATCCAAATAGGCCTCTAAACACAAATTACTCTAATAATTCACTACCCTCACATAATTAAACACCAATTATGTCCTCTTAATCGCAGAGATCTCAGAATGCTATTTAAAATAATAATGATTATTAGACACCTACACCTTCATAGTAACCTAGCTCCTAATTTAACACAATTACTGCAGCTTTAATTTTAAATGCATTAAATAATTGCACAAATCTTACAATCTTCATTAAATTTATTATTTTATATTGCGGAAAATAATAATTCCTCAAAACCACCACAGCTAAAACCTTTGAAAATCTGTTGAAAAGCAAAGACACAACAATTTCGCAAATGTCACAAAATAAATAATAACCACTTCCAGTATAAGTAATGGCAAACTGATTCTAAATAAGCAACAATCAGCAAATAATAATAATAATAATAATAATGAAACTTCTTTAGAAAAATAAACTAGAATTAATCATCAGATTTTAGATTCTTTGTTAGTTCTAAGCAATGATAACTATTTTGTGTCAAAATCTACTTTTGATAATATTTTAAAGCTTTATATGCTTTGAAGATGTTAATAAAAGGCTAATTTATTCTTTGGAATATTCCGATGATATGTAAATTACAAAAATGAAGTACTATTATCAGATTAAACTAATAACAATTCGAAAACGAAACAAAGAGCAACTAGTGTCAGCAATCCATCCTAGTAATACAGCCAACAATAAATACAATTTGGGGGAATGTTATAGAATATCAACACTTAATCAGAATAATAGATTACAAATATAGTTGAATATTAAAAGTAACTTATCAGCTATTAAATGTAGATTAATTCAGAAACTAAAAGCTTAATAAAACTTAGAACTTAAGGTTTTAGAAGTGCTGGCTTGAGGTCTTAATAGCATTAAAAGCTAAAGCCAAAGTCTAAGCTGATAAATCACCTTAATAATAAAATCTAAATGGCAGTCCTTATTAAGCTAAAAATATGATTGAAGGAAACATAAATCCTCAAACTCAAATACTAATGATAACCGGTATGAATGTACCAAATATGCAAAATCCAATTGCAGGTTATTGAATGCTAAATCCAGATCAGTTACTACAGTAGATCCTCATGATGCAGCAATGAATGTTGATGCTCTAATAGTAACAGTATTTCATATACGGTGCAAATATAAACAATTTACGACCTAAATAGTTTAAGCTTGGCTGATTAAAATTACTTGAAGAAGAATAACTCACTAACTGGTGTTTCAAATACTAATTATGAGAGTAAGCAATCGAATGGAAGTTCGAATGGCCAGTGGTGGCGTTTAAACTTAAGCCACAACAACCACTAGAAGTATAAACTTAAATAATTTATGTGATAAAATGAAGAAGAAAATTTTTCCTAATCTTCTCTTGATTTATCTCTTATATATGATTGGGTTTATACAAACCATACACAGTGAAGGAATATAAATAAATGGTGAAAACTCAGCAATCAAGCAAACTTGGAGGACTAGGTGCTAACATTGATGGAGAAGACTGGGAGAATGCGAAAAGACAGGGAGAATGCGAAAAGACATCTTAATATGCTCGACAGCTCAAGCTTCAAAATATGACTAAACCACCAGCTAAACTCAATATTATGATTATTATATATTTTTAATATTTCCCCAAAACCCCTTCATGAAAAGTAAGTTTTTCTCTCATAGGTTTATGAAGCGGAATCTAAATGATAAACCGAAAGAAAAAACCTCTCGAGATAAAGCAAAGGAATTTTCTAAAAATTTATCAAAACCCAAATTAAATGGAAATAAAGCTAATACCACTCACAACTCTAGTAATAACCTTGACTATGATAATATGTATGGAGGTGATCCTAATATATTTATATATTTTATATCCTTATGGATAGTAAAGTCAATCATAATAGTATCTAAAATGGAGATTTGAACGGAATTGAAGAGCATTTTAAAATTATATAGTCATGTATATTCTATTTACTCTTAAAGTAAATGCAATTCTTTACAAACAAAAAAAAGAGATTATTCTTAAAAAATAGATGAAAGAGAAATTTAATATTTGAACTTTCTTTTTATTAAAATGAAGAGTACGATGACTATGGCAATACACTTAGAGGTAAAAACATCTCAAACGACTTCACTTAGTTATACCTCCGCAATCAGCAGTACGCCAATGAACTTGATGAAATTAAATAATTGATTATGTGAGCAATCGGGCATAGAAATATTATCAAATTCTAAATAAATATATATATATATATATATATATATATATATATATATATATATATTGTTTTATCTTTGTTATTGTAAATATAATTATATGATACAAAGTAGATGGTTTTAAAAAGTTAAAATTATCTCATTAAATTTAGGTGGATTCATAATAAATAAATAGAAATAGAATAAAATTAATTTACATGCTTTATCCTAATTAAATTAAAGGTGCTGTGATTATAATTCTAATTAACATAATTATAATAAATTTAAATATATTTAAAATAAAATATACGCATAACTATTGTCTAAATCATTGTATTATTTAATTGAAATATTTAAGAGATGATGAATAACACTGTAAAATATACTATGATAATAATGGCAGACGAAGAAGATCAACCAGAGTACATTTTGATAACTGAAAATCGTGAGAAAAAGGACATCTCCTGTGAGTACGCTGGTAAAGGTACCGCCTACTATCCTAATGGAGATATCTATGAGGGTGATTTCCAGGATGGTATCCGTGAAAGTTGTGGAAAGAATTTCTATGTTAAATAAAGTATTAACTTCTTTTTGTTGAGGTAACTTTATATTAAATGTACAACAATGGTCGCAGACATGGTGAATGTGTATTCACATACCCTAACAAATAATATTCCGGTTGGTGGGAATCCGGAGATAAAGAGGGCACTGACGCTTATGTGTTTAAAAAGCCACTGGTATTAAATTATTTGGTCAATGGAAGCAAAGCAATATCGAGAGCGGTAGATGGATCTACCCAAATGGCTTCATTTTATTGATAAATTTATAAGAATAAGGCAACCATATAAGTGTTAGATTATTATAAACTAATGGGATGTACTACGAAAGTACATTTGAGAACAACAAGCAAAATTGGTAGGGCAAATGGATGTTCAAGAACGGAAACTAACTCACTGGAAACAATGAGCAGAAGAAGAAGGGCAAGGATGAATAAGCCGAGCAGGAAGAAGAGCTTGAGGAGGGTCAACAACTCAAGCCAAAGTTCAGTCTGCTCTGGCACTCAGACACTAACATCGCAGAAGCTGCTTATATGGTCAATTTTGTTGAATAATGATACTTGTCTATTTGAATAATCTGAATTTATAATGCTAAAATCTTATTGAAAGTGTTATAAGTTATAATATCCTTGGATTTCGAGTGTATTTCAAGCCTTAAATCGTTCAGCAATAATTTTCAATTGTACTTAAGAGAAGAAATATTACAAACATTTCGAAATCAAAATAGTTCAAATCTATATAAATTTTGAGACTAAGAGTGAGTAGAATAATAATTAATTAGTAGGTCTAATTAAGCTTGATAGCATTATTAATTCCAATTGTTGCTATGCATTAATTTTTATTTTCTGTTCTTGCCTCTGCTCTTGGTTCTTTTCTTGTATCTACTCATGATCTTTAACAATTTATATAAAAAGGAGATTTTTTCCTCAATATTAACTATTATTTTAATAATTTTTGTAAAAAATACAATAAAATTAAGTATTTAGAGCCTGTTGATTAATTAATGAATATGTGAACTATAATAACAATATTTATATGAACTTTTCCTTTCTCGTGAACTTGAGTGGGGTGGATTTATCACTGTGCATACCAGCATACTAGATTTCATTTTCTACTTGAGACTCACCCTTCTTGATTATTTCATTCAAATAAAAGGCTGCCTCTGGTGTTAAGAAACTGCTGTTTGACACTTTCTTGAAGTTCTCTTGATTCTTCAAGTTATCGTATCTCTCTTTCATTTAATTAAGAGATTTACATTGATTGAAGATAAAAAAGTTAAAAAATGTTTAATTATGCTATTAAATGGCAGGAAAAAGAACATTGGTCCTAATTAAAAATATAACTATAATTTCATCTATTGAACTTTGCTAGTAGCATTTTGTTTATGTCTAGCTTCGGTATCATCTAAATTTCTCTGCATTTTATCCAAATCCTTATCAAATATATCAATGGGTGCTTTTAATACTCTCTTTCCATTCTTCTTCTTGGATTAGATTGAATTTTCCCCATCCATTTTAATTCAATATCTTTTTATTTGAGATAACTATTAATATATATGATTTATTCGATTATGGATAAAATTTTATTATTAATAATATTTCTTTAAAAGTCTTTTCGTCTTCATCATCTAAAAATCAAGATCTGCTGACTTGCCTAATTTCAACATCCAGCTTGTACTCATTTCTTCTTTAGTTTTATGTTCATTAATTTATATCATAATCAATGCTGTTATAAACTTAAATTCTCATTTAAAATCACTTCGTTGAAATATTTATTTGAATTTAAGGAAATATAAGGTTACTATTGCCTTTCAAATGCATATTAATACGATGAAGAGCACTCTCGAATTATTTGACAGCTTCAACTAGTGGCTCTAGTTTATTGAGTTGATAGTAGCTCACTGGGAACATCTAAACGCTTTCCAAGTCTTTCTTCAGTACTTTCCTAATCCTTTTGAATTGAGTTATAAATTAAATTCACAAAGAAATCCTTATTATCTTTATGGTGGTATAAAATAAGGTTTTTGAAGTTCTTTTCATCTTCAGCTGCTAGGAGGGGAAGTGAGTCTCCAGAGCGACTGATTCTAGCTGTACGACCGCATCTGTGAATGTATATCTCAGCATTGTATGTGCATTAAATATATCCGTTTGAATCAAACCTTATTCTGACATAGAGTGTTATACCATACTACTTACCATTCTATGATCTACTTCAAAATCTATCATATATCAATGATTAATAGTGGAGGATATTTTACTCGTAAGGGATATCAAGTCCTCTAGCTGCTACATCAGTGCACACCAGTACTGAACTTTTATCACTAAATTAATATAAGTGATAAGTCTATAAATGTTTTGCTTTACTTTAGTCATATTAAATAAAGTAAAATACCACTTTAAAATAGTAATGCTACCGTTCTCAATAGCTTAGACACCCTACTTAAATTTATCTAAGTTCTTAAGTCTCTGTTGCATTTTTGTTTGAGTGCAAGCAGTGGTTTGGGATCTTCAAGAAAGTCGAAAGAGAACATCATTAAATATATAAAATAGCATACAAATTACTGCATAATTTAATCTATGTAATATTTATAGAGAGAACTGACTCTTTTAGTGCAAGTAATTGAATTGATGAATAAAATGCAGGATTCGCTCATTTTCTGCTTAATTAATTAAATTAATTAATATTTATATATTTAATTCATTTTTTAGGGAAATTAAAAAATGAAAATACTTTGTAAGATATATGATAATTTTTATCATAAAACTTCATGAAATAGTAGACATAGAGATCTTTTTCTTTCTTTTCGCACTTGAGAGCGTATTCTTTAAGAGTCTCTGGCATGAGCTCCTCCTCAGTCAGATCGATGACCTTGGGGGTCTTGGTTCTGAATCTGAGGGTTTTGCAAAGTTGCTCTAAAGTGTCTACTGCCTCTGTTTTGCTATTGCTAATTAATTATAGAATGCTTTTTAATCAACTTTATTGATGAAAATTGCATTTTAAAAAGATACTAGTTCTTATATAAAGAACTAGAATATAGTAAGCATGCAATATGCCCTAATTTCTTGACCTTCTTGGCTTACTTGGGTGTATTACGCCCGTTAGATCAATAGTATTGGAGGCGGAGCAAATAATGTTTGAATACCCCCCCATTTTCTTAAATTTATGATTTATAATAGGAAATTTATAATTTTAATAAAAAACTTAATATATTAGAAAGTATTCTTATAGATCAGACGCACGAGGAGCTACAGCACTCACTTAAAATGTAAGTTACAAAAACAATCTTTAATTTTTTTTTTAGTGGTCCTGCCTGATAAGACTGCAGGTGCCACAAGATAGGTGCTTCGCAGGGACACACAAGGAGGGGAACAAGAAACAGTAAAAATGCTTGAAGAGGAAGACGATGACGATGATGATGAAGACAGGATGCCTTTTTTAGAAATTTCCATTTTCACTTTTATAATAAATATTCTGATTAACTTTAATTAAATTATTAATTCACTAAATTTTCCAAATTATATATTATGATTCCTAACAAATTCTCCTCCTGCTCCTTGGACAGTTACTACTGACTCAGTCTCTTCTTCTGCTTCTTGTTGCCTTTGTCTTCTTCTTCTTGTTCATCATCATTCTTACTCTTGTCCTCTATGATTGACTCATCGGGATAGATTTCATCCAACATTTGACCTTCATTGTAGAGATCTACCACCTTGATCATGTCGAATTTTATGTTTTTGTTTGTCTCTATTGTCTTAATAACAATGTTAAAAAGAAAAAGGAAATAATATCTATTTATCCCATTCATAAATTTGATATTGATATAAATCAATTATTATTTAGTTGTTCTTTTGAGATTTCGCTCTATCATTAATATCTTTCTTCATCTCTTTTATACCAACACTTTGGGATCTGTCTCATCCGCATTTAAGTTCTTCTAATTTATATCGTCTAAATTTCTCTATATTAATACTTCGACGCTAAATTTGTAATAAAATTCAAAAACTTATACTTTGAACAATCTATTTAGAAGAAATATTATGTTGTTCTTTTCCCTGAGTAGCTTTAGTTTCTTAAATTCCACTCACTTGCTGTAAACATAGTTCAAAATGAATTTCATTTACTTGAAATGATCATCTTCGATCATTCTATCGGCTTCATCCAGCACAAGCACGTCAGTCATGGGAAGAGCACTCTGTAGGTAGGGATTCATTCTTTCGTTCAGGAGTTCCCAGAGACGACCTGGTGTTGCTATCACGATTGTTGGGTTTAAACAAATATTAACATTAATTATTATTCAAAAGTTGCCTTTAAAGTCTTAGATTTATGATTAGTAGTACTAAAAAGATTGTTATAAAATATTATTTGGGCTGTATGAGAGTAATCTTTCTTGTTTCTTAATACTCATACCACTGACGAGTGTGCAAAGCTTAATCTTATTTTAATCTATATTGCTAGCTCACAAGTAAGTTTCCTCATTATCAATTGCAATTTTATAATTTTTTTTAAAGGAGGGCATTAAATTATCAAAGCCTTGATGGAGGTGAATTCCTCAGGTTCCCCTGACTAGTCCTTCATGAGGCGTTTAATCAGTAGATCCAAAATGGGGATACTGAATGTCAGAGTTTTACCCTAACCTAGCTTAGCTGCTATCACCATATCAACATGAGCATTAGTATATATTCACACGTTAATATCAACTGATAATTTTATATTTTAAAAGGCATGCATGCATAAAAATACTTATCAATCCATCTCAAAAAATTAATAATTTAATTGATTAAGGAAAACCAAACTCTATTATTGGACTTCAGTGGGCTGCACAAATTAATTAGCAGCAAGGAATTCAGCTTGTTCCTCTGACATCTCAAATTATATCCAATTCTTTATATCCTGCTTCTTTGGGATCATAGGAGCAATTAATTAATAGAATCATTTAGAAATTAAAAGAGGCTAATTTAAAAACTGCTTAGAATAAATTTATTACAGAGTAGTTTATCTTTTAATAGCTTGTGGCTTCTCCTGAAGATCTTATTGACTGTCTCTAAAAACCCCAAAACAAATATAGTCAAATTAATCAAGTATTTCTTATTGTTGTTTTATGAAAATTCTGCTTGAATTTTTTTTATTTTCTTAGAAAAATATCATTCTATTGATTTATAGAATTGAAAAAATTATTGATTGATGAGAATAAATTGAAAACAATAACTTAGAAAATTAATTCTACAAAAAACATGAATAAAATATTTAAAACAAAAAGTTTACAACAACAACTAAATATTTAAGGCATATTTAATTAAAGATATTGTTATGGGGTTTGACTGTCAGTGTCCTTTTATATTAATGTGATAAATAATATGTTATTATTTATACTTTATTGATAATTATTTATCAGCATCTTATTTATCTCGCTTATTCAATATGTTTTCTATAACTTAATCGCCAATATGATGTTTAAATGAACTTTACTTCTATTTTTATAAGAATTATATGATAATCTTTTTAAAATGAGTTTAAAGCAATTCTCACCGATATATAATAATAATCTAAACGAGACAATGTAAATTCGCACATGAAAATTTTCTCATAAAACCCTGGGAATCTACCCTAGCCTCCTTAATTCTATTCCACTCCTTCTTCTAAGATAGAGAGGGTGAAAACTACTAAAATAAGGTAGAGTTAGAATAATTAACTGGAGCTGTATAAAAACGATAGAGGTGGCAGCATATTTATTTTATCAAAATATTTATGAATAATATTATGCAATTCATAAAATGAGTTTTAATTTCTCTTTCTGATATCTTTAAATATTCATAGTATAACTCTATTGTTTAAAGAAATGGCAGCTAATTTAAGAGTAAAGGAAATTTATTGAGAAAGTCACATCAAGCATTCAAAGATTTTCATAAACATGATACCTTGTAAAGTTTATCCTGTTTACAATAAAACCCTCTTCTATCTAATTACACAGCTAGCGGAGTCACTATTTTTCAAATACTCAATCATTTACAATAAATATAACCATTATAATCAGAGAAATTTCTTGCAAATTGAAGAGGAAATGCAGTTAAAGAGCGGTATCAATTTTCAATTAGCTATCAATGGGTTTGTGCGTAGGTAGACCATAAGTACCAAAATAGACAAGACTAAGCCAATAAAAGTTGTTAGTCAGAGTGGCTAACTCTATGCAAGTCTTGCTGAGAGTAAGAAATACTTGGAAGTTAAATAAGACATTGAAAAATAAACGACCATTTTATTTAAATTTTACTGTTATTTATAAATTTAAAATATGCATATTATCTATGTGATTTCCTATTGACAACTTTAATTAAACCCATTGAAAGAGTATTACGCATGAAGCAAAAAGAGCAGTAGCTGAAAATTTAAGAAACTTACTAGGGAAGTAGACTGTAAGATATTATGAGTAGCATCAGAGAGCATGGGCATGGGTTAAATGTCACTAAGCAAAAATATAACAATTAACAAGACTTTAATCAAATAAATGAAGAGTAGAATAATTAGCAAAGTCGCTATAGACATCTAAGATCTAATAAACTATATTTGATATTTTTAAATACCTCCTAATTAGATTATCTACTGATAAATACAATTAATTTAAATATGAATTGATACAATTAGGTTAATGGATTGGTAATAGTTTGGAGGTTACAAAGATTATTTGAAAGTTAGACATGGCAATGTTTACAAAAATACCACAGTTTATGATTTTATTTCTAACCTAAATAATAAATCTATTATCACTCATAAAAATATAAAAAGTTCCTCAACTTGAATTATAATATCAAAATTAAATGTTATTTTTTAAATAACTCTGAAACTTTTTGTAAATTGCATAAAAATATTATAAAACCCAACTTTAATGCAAAAACAGTGGCTATCACCATTTTAATGGCAAAAGGAATCTGTGTAATATTAACCGAATACTAGTTTGACTTAGTAGTTAGTATTTTAGTCTTTAGACTAAAATTTGACTAGGATTAAAGAATCAGATTAAAATAATCTCAATGAAAGTGGCTTATATGTGGTTGGAAATGAAATTAATTACAAATTAGTAATTTATTAATATTTAAAATGCCATTTTATTGCTTAATGAACTGAATAAAATCATCACTCTATTTTATTTAATAATATAAGTTAATTATTAGAGCAGAAACTTTCAAAATATGGGGAGACCAGACACTACATCGAGTTACGACTTGAGGAAAAACTATCGAGGCAGGCCATTTTCATTAAGTGAAAGACCTAAGAGTTCAAATATTTAATAAAGATAAAAGATTAATAGGCAAAGAACCTTATAAAATCAGGCATCTGGATGATTAAATTAATTTTAGATATACAGTAGTTATAAAACAAATTACTTAAAATATATATTAAACATCTACATTGGCAATAGAAATTTAAAATATATCGAATAATAAATAAAATAAACAACCATTAAATCCTATTAATTTAATTAGTGACTTTATATTTCAATATAAATAAGGAATAAATAGCATAGTTTTAAAGTTGAATTATTTTTATTTTTGGCATGAATTTGTTTTTAAAAAATAAATTGATATTTAATTAGTTTTTATTATCAAAAATCCTACACTTCCACAAAGCTAAGTACACCTATATAATAACAAATACGCCTACGATTTAATCTACACACAGCAGCCCCCTTCAAGAAAATAGAAAAATAGGAAATAGCTTGGCAATAATAAATTATCGAGTAATGTTAATGGTCTGGGATCATAAGCCTCACATAATACTAGCTGCAGTCACGTGATCTTTATTTAGTCTGAGACTTTATAGGGTATTTCGTAGAAAGCTACGAGAGTCTAAAGTGGAAAATCAATTCGTACTACCACCAAAATTATTCATGTTTATTTCTTGTAATTTCAAAATCATTTATATAAAATAGGTTGATTTTGTTTATTTCTTTCATCAAAATGCAAGCTAGTTTTGCACTTTACGCTAAAATTGTAATTTAATATTATATAAATTTGAGGGTGAAACGCACAATCAAGTTTAGGAGGCCCTACCACAGGCCATGAATATACCCCTAATAATGAAGACTTAGAGCTTACTGACTAATTAATCTAAATTTAAGAACAATTGGTTTAATGAAAATGACATAAAAATTCAATTTAATCGGCAAATATTCATAAATAATATTTCAAGAAACTAAATGTAATTGTCTGTAGGTTTACAAAGCAATAATATAAAGCTAATATATATGAATATTTAATATTGATCATTATTAAATTCAAATATTATATAGATTTTAAATAAATTGGGTTTATTTCATAATTCTGTATTTGTGATAAATACTTAATGAACCTCTTTATAAGTAAATATTGATGTATATAAATAATATAAGTTAAATCAAACACAAAAACTAAGTGAATAAAATATTCTATATGTGGTTATAGTGTTTTTTTATATAAAAATTAAAATTTTTTGGAATTAGGAAAAAAATCAAAAGGATTTATATACATTTTAATTTAATTTTACGATATCAATAGTGTGTTATCAGATGGATACAAAATTTGGTTGAGGATTTCACAATCAACTTTATTTTCTTGTAAGTTGACCCGTTATAAATTTCTATTATAATTTCAAAATTTATATGAAATTAATCACACTATATCATTAATTAGTAAAAATTTAATGCCTAATTATTTCAATGTATCTTTAAAGCTTTCGCTTCCAATTATTCTGTTGATGTAAAACAATTTTATAGTAGTTTTACCATAAAAATTTAACTGATTATTCAAATTAAAAATACTCACTATCTCACTGGAGATTTATTTAAATTCAATTAAAACTCAAGTTAAATTTTTGAAAAATTAAAATGATTAACATTTTTTAATTAAAATTATTATTTTTAGACATTTTTAAATATCAAAATGCATAAAAATTTTAACCTTACAATATTATAAGATTATTTAGCTTAAAAATATTTAAATTTTATTGAATTTAACTTGCGATTTTATGTTAAATTAAAAATTTAATTGTCCAAAAGTTTTAGGACTAAATATATATGTTATCGATTATATTGACTTTGATTTATAATTATATTATCAAATTAGCAATTAAATTATATTCAAATACTATTATATATATATAATCACTATTTCACTTAATAATTTTATAAATTTGTATTCGCAACATGGATTTAATTCATTTAATGCTATTTTAAATAAAGCATACATTATGAACTGAATTTAAATCATTAGAATTTATATAATATTCTAAAAGATATTTAAACCACAATCTTTTAAAATAATTTATTTAGTATGCTATTCAGAAATTTTAAAATAAAACTAAATAAAATTAGGGAATATTAAATTAATCATTTGGGATTTAAAAGCTATTTATTTATACAATGATTCAAATAAAGTTAGGCTCAAAAATAAAAAGATAAGCTTATTTATTTTCATTTACTAATCTCTTGAAACTATTTTTAAAACTGCAAAAATCTCCGAATTTCAACACTTATTCTTTGATTATTCATTTTTTTAAATTTTTCTATGTAGCAATTTTGTTTAGTTTAATTTCAATTAATTCTACCAATCAAATTAAATATGTAAGAATAATTTTTGACATTATAACTTATCATTCTATTAAGGAAATTTTAAATTTTCAGGAAAAAACTAGCAATTTCTCTGCTCAATGGATATTATTCTTTAATCTATATAATTAATATAGTCAACCATATTTATCTCTTGAATTTACTCTAAAAATTGAGATAAAATTATATCATCTTCAATTTATTAGTGGAGTTTAATAATATAAAAATCCTTTTTCAATAAAAGCGCAAAATAAAAAATGAACTTTATATTGTGATAAGTTTAATCAAAGATGAAATGGTAAAATAACTTTTATTTACTAATATTGCTAAAATAGATAAAAATAGGAAATTATAGAAATTAATTAAGATATTTATTTATTATAACCAATTTAATCATTTTTAATTTTCGATTCTATTCTATTCGAACACTTATAGCGAATGTTTGAGGATTTTAATGATTTATAAGAATTTTTCTAATTTTTATTATACATCTCATGTATTTATAGGCTAAATTTTTATCTGAGCAGCCAGTTGCAAATTTTATCGCCCAGTTCAAAAAATCATTGGTGGTCATCCAAAAGGTTTGTTGAATCTTGATGATTGAGAGTGGAATCATCATAAATGGTCAATAACTCCCTGATTTATGAGTGTTAGGTCCAATTAGGGTTCAGACTAGATCCTCCATGTTTTAAAGCCCCAGGAACATAAACTTTCAAGTCCTGCTCGGAAGTTAGAGCACCCGATTCTGGCAGTTTGGTGAAGGAGTAGCCAAGTTGGCCATTCAAAACCCCAAAACCCCTTAGTGAGGTTTATAAGTGCTTTGATTTGTAGGGTATAGTTGGGGTCTTATTGGGGTTTGTAGAGAAATTAGTCAAATTGCAAAATGAGAAATAGAAATTGGCGAAATTTAGGGTCTATTTATGATGAAAAATATTTAGATTTACTGTTGCAGCTTAGGTATGGTACGAGTATTAATATAGACTTAGTCAAACCAGTCCTGAATTATGCAGCTATAGCATAGCTACTACACAAGAGTGCCTCAACTGTTAGGTATCACTGCTTGCTAGCTGTTTAGCATTTTAATTCTGGCTCTTGAAAGCATCCTGCAAGAAAATAAAAGTTCTCTTAAGCTCATATTGTCTACCTCTGCGACTCGAGGACTTTGAAGTATTGGTCACACTTTCCATTATACTAGCGAGCTGTGATGTTTCATCGCAAGTTTCCTGACATGCGTATCTCTCCATAGACTACAGCCAATATTTATAGACAAAATGGTATTTCTTTAAAGAATGTCAACAGAGTGAAGAGAGTGACTGATTTTACAGTGCCATTTTATAGTAATAATTTAAACTATATATATGATTAAATGCAGAGAGCTATTGATAATAACATCAAGTTCATACATGCAGATGAAGGTGTGTTTACGTTCAACACTTTTATTAATAAGTCATGGTACAAGAAATATGATAACATAGAAGTTTATGACTAAAAGGTGAAGGTAGTCACTCATGCAATTTTAGC